>RJWM01002526.1:0-127377 GCA_004363535.1 Dasyprocta punctata | reverse complement strand
TGTTTTCTTTCAGGATTTGAAATACTTCACTCCAAGCTCTTCTTAACTTAAAGGTTTGTGTTGAGAAGTCTGCCATGATTCTGATAGGCTTTCCTTCATAGGTGATCTGTTTCTTTTCTCTGACAGCTTTTAGTATTTTGTTCTTGTGCTGTATTTCTGATACCCTTATTATTATATGTCTGGGTGAGGATTTATTTTGTTGTGGCTAATTGGGGTTCTGTATGCCTCAGTTACCTGTATTTCAGATTCTCTTCCCATGTTTGGAAAGTTTTCTGCTATTATTTCTGTGAATAGTCTTTGCAGGTCATTAGTATTGACCCCTGCTTTTTCATTGATGCCTATTAATCTTATGTTATTTCTCTTGGCATTGTCTTGCAGTTGTTGAATTGTTGTTTCTTGGTTTCTTACTATTTTTAGGAGATCTTTTCTTTCATGGCCATTATCTCCCATGCTGTCTTCAAGATCTGAGATTCTATCTTCAGCTTCGTTTAAGTGGTTTTTCAAACTTTCCATGGAGTTTTTCATTTCTTGCATATCCCTTTGCATCTGTTTCATGGATTCTGTTTGTGTCTTATATTGTTCATTCAAAGTTTCAATCATTTTCTTAAGTTCTTCTATTTTTTTATCTTGCTCTTCTTTAGATACACACAACATTTCTTTAATAATGATTCTCATTTCATTTTTTAGCTGACAGAATATTTCCGATTTGAATTTCTCTATAACTTCATCAAGCTGTTTCTTTATTGCATTTTCTATCATTTCAGAAAGTCCCTTTGTGTGACTCCCACTGTCTTCCATTTCATAGTCTCCTGGGTTTGTTCTTTGTGGGCTGGGGGACAGAGACTGCCTCTTGGTCTTTCATTTTGTCATTTTCTTCTAGAACCTATGTGGTCCTGTGTCCTGTGAGGCTGACCGGGTCTTCCCCTGAGGGTCGTGCTGATTCTTGGATTGCGCTGGATTGCGGGACCTGGTCTAGCTGGGCCCTGCGTGTAGCAAGGGAGGGCAACCTCCTGGGGCATGCAGTTGGAGCCTCTGCCTTAACTGGGTGGGGCCCAAGGTCTCCCAGTCCCGGGGAGCTAGGCAGAGTACCCCAGAGTGACGCCGCCTGGAGCCCAGGTCTTTCTGCAAGTTCAGAACAACAACTTCTTTGCCAGGGCAAGCCTGGGCAGGTCCCAGGCCTACAGTGCCGGGAGAAACCTGGTTGGGCAGGGGTCAGCGAGCTCTGGGGTGGCACACGCACAAGCGGCTCCACTGAAGTATGGAGCTCGCGCGTACTTGGCGCTCTGGTGTGGGGAGTGCAAGCTCTCCAGGTCCCTGCAGCTATGCTGGTCAGTCCCTGGTGAGCAGCACTAGGTTCCTGGGCTGATCTGGGCTGGGCTGCATACCTCTGTGTCCTGCAAGGCTGGCCGGGCGTTCCCCCGAGGGTCGCGCTTATTCTTGAATCACGCTGGATTGCGGGACCCGCTATTTCTCTTACTGTTATCTTACTCCCTCATCAGCATGATGCCCTGCACAGAGACTGCCAGCAGTATTACTTCAGCAAGTGAATATTTGAATATGAAAACAAATGAAAAGTGTTTCTTGTCAATGATACCATATACAAAATTTTTTCATTTGCTAAGAGTAATAATAGGTGACTTATAACATCCCCTTGCACTTTGAAGATATTTTTCCATGCAGGAAAGTCCATCCTTAGACTGTACCAGTTACTTTTGCATGCCAAGTGGGTCTTCACCTGCCAAGAGTGTGCCATTTATTTAATCTTTGAATGTTAAATCATGCTACTAACCTTGATCCTTAATTCTAGACAAAAAAGTTATTTGACTTAGAAAAAATTGTCACATTATATTAAAAATAATGTAAAAGAATCATTTGTAAAAATAGATAACTTGTCCCTTTGAAGAGGAACTCCAGTGGCTTGGAGAAGCTGAATAGGATACATAGGTCATGATAAAAATTTAACTTTTATGAAGCTATATATTTTTTCAACTCCCCAATGATCAATAACTAGAATTTTTTCACTGTTAGAATCCTTAGACTTATGAAAGGACCTGTTTATATATTAGTAGCTCCACTTTTAGAAAAAACACTAGAAAATTTCTTTTTTTATTTTAAAGAAGATAAAACCAAGAAAAATAAGACAGAATAAAACCAATCAAAACAAACCAGTGCAAGTGATACAGGACATCAAAACATTACAAAATCAAGAATAGTTAACATCCTGCCTCCCTGGTGAGTCTGCGTGACCTCCACCATGCAGAACCCAGGGGGAGAACTATGTGCCTTCTGCGAACCCTCCATGTTGGGGCAAGAGGCAGCAACCAGAAGCAAGCCAGCCTACCTCCCTGGTGAGTCTGCGCGACCTCCACCACGCAGAACCCAGGGGAAGAACTATGTGCCTTCTGCGAACCCTCCATGTTGGGGCGAGAGGCTGCAACCAGAAGCAAGCCATCCTGCCTCCCTGGTGAGTCTGCGTGACCGTGCGGACTCCAGGAGGAGAGAAAGACTGGTGTCCCATAGGCCTGCCAGCGTGTGGACTATGAATCAAGGACCTACCCCACCCCGAGCATCCTGCCTGCCCGGAGGACCTGCTGGATTCATGACAACTGGGTTACAAATACTTTTATTGCTGGATTGTTTTGCAGGCCTGGTGCCCACAGTCTCAGCATTTCTTGGGTAGATGACATTTTCTAGTGTGGTAAATAGGTGGGATTGTCCTCTGTCTTGTCTTTGAGCCCCAATATTATTGTCATTGGTTTGCTTAATTTTGTTTATTTTTCGTTTCCTTTTTTTTTTTTTCATTTCATATCCTGTTTTTATTGGTTTTATTGTGTTTTGTTTTTGGTTTGTTTTTGCTATGCCTGATGGAATGGTCAACTATTCTGAAAGTAACAACATATAATATAGTAGCTATTGTTTTCATAGTATCTCTGCCTGAAGTTCTATGCCAGTTCTACTGCTTTGTTTTTATTGTTCTGTTATCTTTTGTTGCATTTCACTATCTTTGAAATAAAATTAAAAAAATATTAAGGGAAAATCTTCCAATAGAAGAAAAATAATACCACATGGAAATATGAATCTATAAAAAGGAATGAAAAATGGTGACAACAGTAAATATATGAAGCAAATGTTTTTAACTTATGAAAAAACATTTTAAAGGATACTTGTCTAATTAGAGAAACATTAATTGTAAAAATGTGCTACTTACAACAAATAGAGAAATAAATTTTATGATAGCAATAGTACAAATGACAACAGGAAGACAATTTTAATTTTTTACAATATATGTGAGTTATATTGTGATAAGCCAAATATATATACTATAAATCATTAGAAAAACTGAGGAATTGGTATTAACACAATAATGGAGATAAAATACAATCCCAAAAATTATTATATTAATACAAAAGGAAACAGGAACAGAAAAAAGGAGGACAGATAAAAGGGACAGATAAATTCCAATATGAGTAAATTTATGAACAACTATACCAATAAAATGCTAAATATTAATGATTTATGAATTTCAATTAAAAAGCAGAAAATTCACTTTTGATAATCAAAAATATGGCTCAACTATATGCTATCATTAAAAATTCAACTTAAAAACATTGGAAATCAGTATGAAAAATTATACTATAGAATCATTAATTAAATGAAGTCAGAGTGTGTATATTAATATTCATTTGATCTTGTTTTGTAAACCTATAATGTTACTACTGTGGATTTGCTTTTGTCATTTGTTTGTCTCTTTTGCTTTTTGTCTTATATGTGTTTTTTCTTTTAAATAAAAAAAATATAAAAAAAAGAATAGTTACCATAATGCCTCTTGTCTTCTTCAAAATGGCTTCAGATACCTTCAGACATAGTGAAAATCAAACTGAACAAGACAGAATAGAAACAATAAAAACAAAACAATGAGTGTGATAAAGGACTTCAAAACAAGACAATAGTAAACCCAAAATGGCTACTATAATATATCTTGCTATCCTCAAAACAGCTGCTCATGCTATTGATATAACAAAATAAAACAAAACAAAAGAGAATAAAACCCAACCCAACAAAACAATGAAAATGATACAAGACTTCAAAAGAAGATAATAAGGAATCAACAATGGCCACCACCCACAGAAAGAGATCCCTGCGCCCAGATGCCACACTGTGTACTGCTATCCTCTGACCAGCTGATCAGACCACTGGCCCTAGACCTGTGTATGGGTTTGATCCTGTGTCCCCCTCAAGGCCTCATGTAATCTGGATGGGGCTGAGTCTGGCATTTGTGATTGGTTTGTTGCCTAGTGCTGGGATTGGTGATGTGAGTGCTGCACTCACCCAGAGATGGAGCCGACTTACAGTGTAAGGGTGAGAGGAAGGTGTGTCTTCCTGTCTCTCACTGGTTCACCTTGCTGTTTGGGGCTGCCATGAATGGCTGCCCCATGCTGCCTTGGAGCCAACTAAGTGCAGACTAAAATCCCAGAGAAGTGTAAGAAATATATCTTTCCTTCCCTAGTTTTGGGCATCAGGTATTCTGTTTCAGCAATGAGTAAGAAGTAACTAAGACAACCTGCAAGGTCCATGAAACACCAAACACCATAAGCATCAAAGTGCATTTCACCTCGATAGCTATCATTGCAGCCTGTGTTTCTCCAGATCTGCCTGTTGCTTACAAGGGGTAGGGTGGGGGGTGGAGGAATTGGTTCTTCTTATTTGCCAGCCAGAGTGCAGAAGGGGCTGGGGTCTGAGTGTCCCTCTACTGGCAATGGCCTGTGCATGGTACTGGTTTGCAGGGGGAGCTTGCTTCCTGGTGAGGCCTTGTTCTCTCCCTCCGCAGTTCACAAATGGTACTGACTCATGGGGAGAGACTTGGGTCTGGCTGTCCCGACTCTGGAGGCGGCCTGTGCATGGTGCTGGTTCACAGTGGGGGCTTGCTTCCTGGTCTAGAGAAATTTTTAGACTAGGTCTTGATAAAATATTTCTGAGAATTAAAGATATATCTATTAACAACTCTACTAGTTGAAGGAGACGTGTATGTTTTATTCTTCATAGGATCTAGAAATATCTGGTATAGTGGCATGCATATGTGGGTACTTAATAAATATTATGTGATTAGGACAGGGAAATGTGCACTAGGAAAATACATCAGAATCTCTCTTCAAAGGACGGTATGCACAAAATCTATACAAATTGTCTTTTTGAGGTCTTTGCAGTCCTTTCTGCTTTAAAGTGTTTGTCCACTCAGACCGAGCATGTCAGTGTTTACAGGCTGTCTCATCTTGGCATGTGAGACCTCACTGCCTCGGCTCAATCACAGGTGTCTCTGCCCTGCTCCACCCCAGAGCCTCGCATGGCACTGAGCCCTTCTCTCTTGACTGGTGGAAACTTGTAGTTTTTCACAATAGGATTTTCAAAATGATCACTTGGATTTCCCAGCTATAAAAGTGAAAATTATTCTCATTTTTCCTAAAGAACAAATGCTCTTCATCATAGGTTTGTAATCTTATTTTTTTTCAGGGATAAAACTCAGAACCTCACGCCTACCAGGCAGGCACTTAAGCCACAGAGCCAAACTCCTGGTCCTATTTTTTTGAGGCAGGGTCACACTATGTAGCTCAGGTCGGCCTTGTGCTAGCGTTGTAGCCCAAGCAGGTCTCGAACTCACAATGCTCTGCCTACCTCAGCCTCCCAAGTGCTGGGATTAAAGGCATGCACCACCATGCCTGGCTGCTAGGTTTGTAATCTTGATAATTACAGCCTTAACCCTCATTAAAAATCTATGACACAGAATTTCCATAGGCCTGTCACTTTTATTACAATCTTAATATCTCCACAGGCTCAGATTTTGCTGGAACTTTTTAGGAGGGCACGCTACCTCAAAATATGACACTTGGCATCTGAAAAACAGCATGGAACAGAGGATGCAGAAATAACCCCATACACAGTTCAACTATTTGATCTTTGACAAAGAGGCCAAAACCATCCACAGATGGAAAGACAGCATCCTTAAGAAATGGTGCTGAAAAAACTGGCTATCCCCATGCAGAAGATTGAGCCTAGATCAATCTCTTGCCATGTACTAAGCTAAAATCAAACTGAATCAGAGAACTAGATGTTAAAATAGAACCTCCTAGAAGACAAAATAGGCAAAAAAAAAAAAAAAGGTCATAGGCATAGACAAGGAACAGAACTGAACAGAATAGAACTCCAGTTGCACAGCAAATAGTTCTGCGAATCAACAAATGGGAGAATATCAAATTAAAAAGCTTCTGCACAGCAAAGAAAACAACAAAAAAACCTTCAGAATGGGAAAAAATTTGACAGTTATTCCTCAGACAGAGGACTAGTATCAAGAACATATGAAGAACTCAAAAATAATTAAACTCTCCAAAACAAAAGACTCAGTCAAAAGATGGGCAAGTGAAACGAACAGACACTTCACAGAAGGAAAAATGGCCAATTAATATGTGAAGGAAATGCTCACCATCTCTGGCCATTAGAGAAAACAGAATTAAAATGACACTGAGATTCCTTCTCTTACTCTAGAAATAATGGTCACCATCAAGAAAACCAATAATAACAAATACTTTCAAGGATGCTTGGATAAGGAACCCTTCCTTCTACATTGTTGGTGGGAATGCAAACTAATACTACCAGTATAAGAACTCAGTATGGAGAGTCCTCAAAAAACTAAAAATAGAAATTCCATTTGACCTTTCTAGGTGTCTTCCTGAGAGAGTTAAAGACATCGTATCACAGTGATCCATGCACACCCATGTTTATAGCAGCACAATTCAGAATAGCTAAATCTTGCAAACAGTTTTTATGTCCCTTGATGGATGAATGGATTCATAGAATGTGATAGTTACACAGTGGAGTACTACTCTGCCATAAAGAAAGACTTGAGATAGTTATAGGAAAATGGATGCATCTTGTGAGCATAATGTTAAGGGAAATTAGACACCGAAGGTTAAATATTGCATTGTTTCTCTCATGAGAAATGATAAAGAGCAAAATAAAAGACAATGAGAAGTAGGGAGAGAGATCTTTCTCAGATGGGAAGCAGATGGAGAGATGGAGGGGGAGGGACACGAAGGACGGGGTGAAAGCGGAATGAGGGCGTGCCGTAGACATGAACCGTCTCCACATGGGAGAGTGAACACAATGGATGCAGTCATGGACTAAAAGACAACCACAGGATGAAGAAGGTCGTCCGTTCGTTCCCACACCTTTCTGCTCTGAAGATCGCCATGAAAGCCGTATTCAAGAAGTGCTCCCCGTACCTTACGGGGAAAGGAGGGGAAGGGCATCCTGGCCTGGACGGTGTGGGGCTGACTGGTGACTCCGCCTGCTGCCCCTCGGCTCCCGGCCCCTCTGGTGAGGAGCCGGGGATAGCTCCTTCCTGCTCTCCCTGTGAGGCCGCCTCCCCTTCCAGGAGCCCCGGGAAATGCGGATGTCTGTGAAACACCGATTTCCAAGGTGAAGCTGTGGATAGGACTGGCCGACAGCATGACTTCTTCTCGGGCCTGGGTCTGAAAGTCTCCCGTCAGCGGGCCATGTCAGTTCTTCTGGGTGCTGCTTATCTTTTTAAATTTCTAAACAGAAAATCGTGATTTCCATGAAACAATAACCCACGGGTATGGAAACAGAAATGAAATGCCTGCCTCCTGGGCCAGCCCATGTGCCGCAGAGAGCGACTGAAAAGCGCTCTCCTCGGGCTGGGGAGAGAGACTCGGTTCCAGGATCAGGTCTGTTTTCAGTCCATGGGCAGACAGCCCTCCCTCAGTTTCCATATTTATAGAATGGGCCTGCAATCCGCCTCCGAGCGTTGTCGTGGGCGTCAGGTCCCCCAGGAAGGTTTCCGCGCGCACGAGGGGTCTGTGACTCTCCGTGTCTTGCTCTCCTGCTTCATTCTATGGTGGGGAGCTGCGGCAGCACGAGAATTAAAAATTCTATAGTTTAGAAATTCTTATTATGAGTGTAGCTTTTTAAAATAGGAAAATATATACACACATGTGCTCGTATTTTTAAAAAGACATTGAGAAGATAAACTAATTTAATTTTTTTCACCTATAAAGAATGGGAGAAAACAGTGGAAGGGAAAAGGGTATAAATGGGGCTTCTTTGAATATACTCGTTATGTTTATTTGATTTGGAACTGTGAAATATTTCACATGGTTATAAAACAAAAATAAGTTTAAAAAGCAATCCCTAGATGGTAAAAATGAAATAAAACAAAAATCAACCTTAGTGTGTATTCAGTTGTTGGCAGAAACGGGTTGTATCAAATGACTTTAAATACAACAATTGAGCAGTACATCCCTAGTGGGATATACCCTAAGCTGAGGCGAGCACAAAAATATTTTTCTAAATTGTTTTCAAAAGTCATATTGCTGGTTGGTATTGTTCACCTGAGACTGTTGTATGTGTACCAAGGGACGAAAAAAAAAAATGAGCAACTCTATGACATTCTAAATCAAATTCTAGGAGTCTCAGTTTGGGAGAAGCAAGAGGTTCAATAAAATAGCCTAGTCCTGGATTTGAATTGAGTAAACACGTGAAGAATTTTATAAGAAATTTTCTTGTCTGTGCACTTAAGAAGCCTAGAAACAATAGCCAACCCAGCAGCAATGGTCGTCATTTGGGTCCAGATTGTGGTTTCTAAATAGGAGGCCCTGGCCTTGTAGGAGTGTGTGGCGCCAGGTCTGGGGCGGGCAGTATCCACTGCGAGCCGGGACACCTCGTCCTACGGGAAAGAAAGAGAAGCCTCTGCTCGCGGGCCCTCGCGTGGAACTCCTGCACCCCTCGGCAGCGCCCCAGTGACAGGCGCACCCTTCGCTCAGTGATCGGCTCTCTCACCCACCTCCGAGGTCACAGTCATGAGGGCACTTCGGTGGGTTCCCCAGAGAGCGTCACTTGGTGGCCAGGAGGACTGGGAGAGCTACAACTTCCACTCCCTCGCTTTGTCAGCCATCTTTCCACCTTTGCTGTAAAATGTCTGAGGTAATCAAGGTAAAATGAGAAGGGACTTATTTTGGCTCAGAGTTGAATGCATGGTTTCTTTCAGCCTGTGGCGGCTTGGTATTTCTTGGTGACAGTGCGGGGAGCGGGGCTTTGCACCTCGTGGTGGGCAGTGAGCACGGAGGAAGAAGGGGACGGCGGCCACCGCTCCCTTCAAGGGCCCTTTTTAAGGACCCATCCTCTCACCTATCCTGCTGGGCCTCTACGGCTTCCCGGCAGCACCGTGAGGCGGGGCCCAAGCCAGTGACACACGGGCCTGCGGGGGCATTTCAGACCCAACCAGCAGCGCTCACCAGGAGCCAGCAATTTGATCAACTGTGTCCAAAAAATTTAATTTTAATACAAACTCTGTAAGAAGGTGGCTGAGCAAGCTTCTGCTTTGAAGCATGCTTGGCTGTGTGGAGGGGGCGCTGAGCCCAGAGAGGACACAGTGGCGCGAGTGGTGCGGCCTCTGGTCCTGAGCGTCTCTCACCGGGCTGGCCATTCACGTCCTCAGGGTTAATGAAGAATCTACTGTGCTCCTGGGCTCTCTGAGTCATCCCAGTGAATCACTCACCTTGGGACAGAGGCCATAGGAGCCCCTGGATTGGTAGCTGACTGGGCAGGATGTGATAACCTGAGGACCCCATTTGCAGCTGACATTTGAAATAAGGGCAGCCTTTTGTGACACTGAGCACTTAGCCTTCTAGGTCTGTATTATTTTGGTGTCCTGGGCATCTTGGCTGAATGGAATTATAGGACACTCAGTTCACATTGCAGACTGGAGAACTGTTCAGAAAACAAAACAGAAGCTATCAAAGTGTGGTCATAGTCAACTGACTGAGCTCCATTGAAGGGCACAGATGTGGCAACTAATAAGGATAATACTACAAGTGTGCTGAATGTCATGGTTTTAATCACAGTAGAAAGAAAATCACTATTGAAGGAACTTAAGGAATCACTTCATTATTTTGAGAATTGTTTTTAAAGATCAAGCATTTATCCTGATTTTCCTATATGAATTGCACTGCTAAGTATTCAAAGAGAAGCACTATAACTAGTAAATGAAAAGCAGATGAGGGAATTCACAGTAAATAGCCCTTGATGACTAGTAGATCTAGACAGCCCATTCCACAGCCAGGGAGGCTCAAAAAAGAGACACAGCAATTATGCAGTTTTTGAGGCAGTGTCTCTCTCTGTAACTCAGACTGGCTTTAAACTTATGATTCTCCTGCCTCAGCCTCTTGTATGCTGGCATGACAGGTATGCACCACCACTCCTGGATCACAAAAATTATGTACTTCTTAATGGAAAAACTTACCACCACTTATAAAACCTTCTTGTCAAAAAAATTGGACTTAAATCTGATCAAGCCTCCAGACTGAACTAAGAATTTATAGGTAAACAGGGAAACTTGCTTAGCTACACCATGAGGATGCAGTTAACAAAACCTAGTCTATGAGAAATTCTGCAAGACTCATGATTCTGTTTCTTCACCAAAGTGGTTGTGAGGGAGGCTGGCTAGACCAGGGAACCAACACACTAAAGGAAGAACCAACCATTTGCAATGTGCAGGCGATTCGGATTCTAATTCACATGAAGGGTCTGCTAAAACCAGCACTGATGGCATTTCTGACTCAGATAAAAATCTGAATGTCACTGTAGGTTCACATCTCTGGAAATCAGGGTGCGAGGCGGAGCAAGGCAGGTTGGACATTTGTCAGGGAGTGCACGAAGGGTCACAGTGAACTGAGGCTGATGCGCCCGTATCCTCTCCAGCTGGCGGTCTCCTCCAGGGTGTCCCTGGGTCCCTCACTTTCCCCTGAGCAGCCACCAGACAAGGTGCGTGACCTTCAGGGGAAGGGAGGAAGAGATCAGGGCTCTGGGCTGGACCCCAAAAGCTCTCAGGGAAGCAGAGTTGGGCAGCACGGCACAGCAGCCACTGTGAGTGCTGTTGGAGAGTTGATGAAATTAAAATCTACTTTAAGGGTGATAATTTTAAGGGCTGTGTTTTTAAAATGAGATTTTCTTTTGGATAATGAAATATTGCAGATGGAACTTACTTTGAAATAATATTAGGGGAATGTGGGAGTACAAATAAAACATGAATTGGTAAATGCTGACATTGGGCGATGGATAGTTGCACTTTTTTTTTTAATACTACTGTCTCTTCTTTACCATGTCATGACTTTTTCCATGCTTAAAAAAGTAGAAGAAGGATGACACGATTAAAAATAATGATTTCTGAGCCCTGTCAGTTTGGTACAATTGATGAAATTTCCAATAATCAGAGTGATTGATGTCTTCATGTAATTCTTCTTTTCTATATAAAATCTTAACTCAGTGGAGAGCTATACTATGATCTAATTTCACGGAAAGAATAGTAAGAGAACAGTGAATGAAAGCAGGTGAATTCCCACTGCAGGAAGCCCAGTGTCACCGAGTGTCTGGTCAGAGGACCCGGCCTGTGCCTCTCGTGCAGTTGGGTGGCGCCAGCAGGTGGTGCCAGCCCCAGCTAGGTTCCATGTTATAGACTAGAGCTGCTGAAGTTTTCCTTTCTCTCCTGTGAAGGGAAAAATAGCTTTTATGAGTGCTGTAGACAAAAGATAATTTTTGTTCTTGGAAATAAAATATTTACACAGGTAGTTGCAGAATTCATGATAAATAAAGTAAAGTTAAAGATAACAGCATATTAATGTCCAAGTCTTATTTCTTAAAATGAAAATTCTTGCATGTGACCTGTCTCCTGACTATGCTGCTTCTAAGTTTGGTCTTCCGGCTGTGCTGACACATAGTGTCACTGTTAGGGTTGGGCCACACGGACCTCCTGGGGCTCTGTTCTGCTATAGTGGTTCAGCAGGAAGATTCGTGTCTCGTGTGGTGCTGAAAAGTGTAAGTTCTAGCATATGCGAGGCCATGGGTTTGATCCCCAGCACTGTATATATAAATATATGCACATACACAAAGTGTGAATTAAGTTTATAATTCACATGACAGTTTCAGTGGCACAGTGAGTTTGATTTGTGCACACTGTGTACATCATTAGTAACTGGAAAATAGTTCACACTGCCCGGGTTTATGTCACCCCACGGGGGGATTTGTCTTCACACTAACAGGATAAAAGCACATCTGTTCCCTGGCAGCTTTCGTCTCCCTGGGGCCCCACTTGGCCCTCCCCATTTGGACCAGGTTCCTACGCAGATGGGATGTGGGCCCTGATCCTCTAACGAATCTTGCTGTATTTCTTGCTCTCTTCATGGCTACTTTTCTTCTGCCCTGCACTCTGGGTCCTTGCTTCAGATGTAAGGCCAAGAGAAATTGAGAGAACTCATTAGAAGGCCAGGAGAAAATCCAGAGGTCTCATGGGTTTTCTGAAACATTAAGGGTTTAGATGCCACTAAGTAGAGGAAAAGCAGAATGCTAATACTGATGCTGTAGAAATCTTTCCCCTAACAGAGCATTGCTAATATTTTGTTGCCATTATCATGAAGGCCACAGCTGGTCACTGCTGGTTTGGTCTCTTCGTAGCATGGGCATGAGAGGTTCCCTCCTCCCAAAATAGGCTCTCTTGCCCAGGTGGGCCGGAAGTACTTCCTTAGCAGCCCCTAGTTCCTGGGTGGTGTCTTGCTCTTCTTATACTTCTTTTCCTGCTTCAGTTCTTTGCTTTTCCTTCTGCCTTTTTCCTCTCTTTCGCCATTGTTCCTTGTCACTTTGCCTGCTCCCTGTCACGCATCACTCATCCACAAGGCTGGCTGCAAGCCAAAGTGTGACATCAGAGAACTGGTCCTGAATCTCTTATTTCTCCTGTATCCCACAGCCCCTGCTTCGGTCAAAATGCTTTCAGCACCTTCACTCCCAGGCCAGGAAGCACAATTGCACGTACAAATATTTATATTTTAGCAACACTCGGTCCTTCCCACTTTTGTGCTTGACCCTCCTCTCTGTGAGCTACCTCTCCTTCTCTTCCTCTGGTTCTGCGCCACCCTTTGCTGCCCACTCTCCTTCTCCAGGGCCACTCCCCCACCACGTGCTCCTGGCTGTTTGCAACCTTCGCGTCTCTCAGAGACCAGGGCACCCACTGGCTCTTAACAGAACTTTGTCCTTTGACCTTCACGGCACCTGAAAATCCTTCAACTTTTAAAACTCTGCACATGACTAAAAAAAACAGGAGTCTTTATTTCTTTTTGACCTATTTTCCAGCTGCTGAAACTCCTGAATATCAACAATAACAAACTGATGTGCCTGCAGGAGAGCAGAGGAACGCAGATGCTCAGAGCTGGGTGAGCCGCAGAGCTGCCTGTCAGGGCCTCTGGCTGGGAGAAGGGAGATGGGTCTAAGGGGAAAGGTGTTCCCCGGGAATCCAACAGGCCAGGCGCAGGACAGCACTGCATGTCATGTCGGGCAGTGAGGGTGGAGGCAGGCACTCCTCGGGCACTGCAACCACGCTTGCTTGTCACAGGGAGGGCTGGGGAGCAGGTCCCTTGAGTGGGAACCCTAACGGCGGATACCCAGGAGCAGAGGGGAGTCCCCAGTGCAAAATCATGGCGCCAGGACCAAAAGAGGGGCAATGCATGTGGCATGGGCACAACTACCAGTGGTCCCTAGAGCTGAGAAGCTGATTCCAGGGCAGACACATGGTAGGTTTGCGGGGCACCATTGTATCACCGTGCTGACGTCAGCTGAGTGTTCTCCCCTTCTCAAAAACAGTCCAGGGTTGGGCATGGTGGTGCATGCCTGTAATCCCAGCCCTTGGGGGGCCGAGGCAGGAGGATTGCTGTTAGTTTCAGGCCAGCATGGGCTGCAAAATGAGTGTGTCAGCCTGGACAGTATAGCGAGACCTTATCACGAAACAAAACAAACAAACAAACAAACCCCCCAGCCTGGAGCTAGTGTTCGTGGTCCAGGCCAGGGTGTTCAGGGGGATTAACTGGAGAAGAAGAAATGCAATAGAGCCCTATGCGTCATTCTGTGATACATGCTTTCCATATATTAATTCATTTAATCCCTGCGATCACCCAAGGAAGTGAACATTATTATCAACCTAATTTCACACAGGGGGAGACTGAGTCACAGTCACAAAGACTGAGTTCAGCCACTTCCCCGACATTGGGCAGGAGGCAGATTCAGTGTCTGCCCAGCCCCATGCTCAATGTGTGTGCAGTGTATGGCGCCAGGCACCTCCTGCTCCACACAACAAAACACTCCAAGACGAATATCCTCAACAAAATGTGCAACTCAATAATCTCTCCCATCAGTGAGAGGGGAAAATTGGGACAGGGTATTTTAAATGATAGTTAATCTCCATCACATGGACCCAACTTGGGGATGTTTTCAATAAACACCTATTCCCTTTCCAGAGGAGCAGGGCTGGCGAGGCCTACTGGCCTCCAGGGGAGCTGCTGGCTGCATGTCCTCAGGGCAGTTATTCGAAAGTAATGTTGTTTTATTTTTAGATTCCTGCAGGCTGTACCCCAGGGCACATCTACGCACTGTCTCCCAAACACTCAGCTCTGCAGAGGGGAAACGGGGCAACTTCTCTCCTTCACACTGAAAGGCCTTTGTCCGAAGCCACACATGGCGACCAAGCCGAGAAGAATATGAAAGCACACTGCTTCCTTTATGTGCCTCCCGCAGCTCCCGCGCTCTGTCCCTGGATTTATGATGTGCTCTGCTCTTTCCACCTCCTCGGAGCTGCTTTCCCACATTTGAAGGGGAAATGATCAAGAGATTTGTGCTGGAGTAAATTTATTCTGTCTTGAGCTGGGCGAAGTTTCCAAATTCACCACAGCATGGAAAATATAAATGCTGTAAGCATCGTGCTTCCTTCCCCGAGGCTGCCACAGGCAGAGCTGGCTGGGCCTGGAGGAAACGAACCTTGCGTTTTTAGAGTCGGCCTCTGCCACTTGGGGCCGGTGGGCTTCCCGGATCCAGGGGCGGAAGCTGGGACAGACTGAACAGGCCATACACCTGGTTGATCCTGGGCAGGAGAAGCTGCCATACCTGTTAGTCACCCCTTCTCTGCTTAGGGATGAGAGGACCACGGGCTTGCTGGGCTGATGCTGAGTGAGGCAGTCCTCCATGACTGAGACAGGACTTTGGAGTGAGGAAGAGTGTGTGGAGTGGATGTTAATTTTCACCTTTTAGAAAACACAACCACTGTGGCATTTATACACAATGGAGGATTACTCTGCCATAAACAAGGATAAACTTGAGTCATCTGTAGGAAAATGGATGCACCTTGAGACCATAATGTTAAATGAAATAAATCAGACACACAGCTTAAATATCACATAGTTTGTCTTATATGAGAAACTCAACATATAAATTAAAATCAAAATCAAAATAGATGATAGAAGAAAAAAGAGATGGAGAGAGGGAGATGTACAAAGAATGGAGATGTGTTCTGTGCATGAATGAGCTCCATGTGATGAATGTAATCATTATGTACTAGAAGCATGTACTAATAAAGCCAAATAAATAGACATTTAAAAAAATAAAGCAAGAGAAGGAGGAGGAGGATGGGGAGGAGGGGAAGCTGTTGACTGTCAGTATTTATGGAGCAGAAGCTCGGGGCGAGGATGATTCTGCACTGGAGGGCAGGCTTCTCACCACCCCAGCAACCCGAGTACGTGTGATTCCTTAGGTGCGTTCAGACATTAAAAAGTGTGAGGAGCACTTTTGTGTCTTAACTGCACTGTGTTTTACAAAAGTAGACAAATTGAGAAGGATAAAGCCGCTCATGCTTATAATCCCAGCATTCTGGGGGGCCAATATAGGAGGATCCCTACTTCAAGCCCAGTTCTGGCAATGTAGTGACTTCATGAAACCTTGTCTCAAAATAAGAAAATGAGCTCAGTGCAAAGGCCCTGGGCTCAATCTCCAGTATTAGGAATAAAAAGATAAATTACGGGATTTTCACCCTGTTAGGTGTCTTTCCCTGCAGGTGCCCTTATATCTTGGTATCAACTTTCCAAGCTCAGGCAAAAAAGCATTACTCCTATAATAATTTTTATTTTTGGCCAATGACCTGTTCTTTTTAAACAGATATTTTTACGTAATAAATTCTACGTTTTAAAGTATCGAGAATCTATGTAAGGAAAAGAACTGGTGACCGTGTATCAAGAGAGTGAGGCGACCTGTCCGACCGCCAGGGCGCGGCGCTGGGGAGACATGGGCTGTGGCTCCGGACCTGACCTGAGCGCTCCGCGCCGCACTTCTCCAAGGGGGCGGGAAGGAGGGGCGGGGGGAGATTTTCACACAGAGGCTCTGGGGGCAGCTTCCAAACACGTTCCGGCTAGACTTTCTCCTTTAAACCACAAAGGGAATTTAGCATCACCTCTAGGCACCCCTTCTAGGTGTCTTGAGCAAGGTCGCAGCGCTCCCATTTGCACTGGGCGGACAGAGGGCAGGTCTCGGCGGCTCTCGGCTGAGCAAGTATTAAACTCTGTGAGGACAAAAGAGCCATGAGCCAGAGAGGGAGAGTGGAGGCCAGAGGGGCCGTGGGGAGCCCGGGAGGACAGCTCAAGGCCAGGCAAGGCACTTGGCTGGATTTCCCAGTGCCCGGGACCTGGCACGCAGCACAGAGCTTGGAGCCAGGAGTTAGGCAGACGCCAGGAAACTCTGGGTTCACGAGGCGAGAGCTAAACATAGTGTTAAGAGAGGGTCAGGAACAAGACAATAGGGACAGCAGCAGGGGTCACCTGGAACCAAGACCACTGCCTGGCCAAAAGTCTCGCCGGTGCCTCTCACCAGAGCTAGCTCCAGTGCCCAGCAGGGTGCCAGGGCTGCAGGTGTGGGCGGGGTAGGGTGCCAGGGATACAGTTGGGGGCGGGGCAGGGTGCCAGGGATACAGGTGTGGGGGGGGCTGGGTGCTAGGGATACAGGTGTGGGTGGGGGAGGGTGCCAGGGCTGCAGGTGTGGGCGGGGCAGGGTGCCAGGGCTGCAGGTGTGTGTGGGGAAGAGCCACCGAGGTCACAGTGAGCAGGTGAAGTCCGGGCAAGGAGGTTCCTGCAGCTGGCCTCCTTCTTTGAGGAGGGCATCACTGCCTTCTTTTTCTAGAGCACAAGCAGCACCTTTGGTTTAGGAACTCTGGAACAAACAGGCCAAGAGACCAGACCCTGAATGCCGATCTGGGAAGCAGCTGTGGGCTGGGAGGAGCTGGAGGAAGTCTGAGCAGGGCGAGTCCAGGACGGGACACAGCAGGGCTCGGCCCACAGCACCGGTGGCTTCAACCTCATGCTTGTGATTTAAAAAAGTAATGCGTGTCAACTGACACAATGACTGTGAATTTTTTCCTCCACTTATCCAATTATGTCTTTTTACTTTTAATTTTATGAAAAAATAAGACAAATTTTCATAAATAATAAGAGAATAACAATGGTTATAACACTGCATATCATCTTCAAAGCTGCTACTCAGTACTGGGTATAAACCAAAAAGATTCTTACAAAAAAGAAACAAACAGCTATTAATGCAAACTTGCTTTTCAAGGAACTCAGATAAATTATTATGTAAGGAAACACATTAGCATATGTATTGAAATAGCTTTAAAACAATGGAATATGTAATTTGGGAAAGTGTTTGAACTTCCACCTGCTCCTTATCGAGTGTAGTGCTTGCGGCTTCCAGCAGGACTAAGCTGCCTCCCGCAGCTCCTGGGCAGCTGTCTCCCAATTTCCTGTAATGCCGTTTACACTCCTCACGGACACCTGCTGTAGGCTGTTGCTGGTATCTGAACCTCTGACCACTCTATAGGCATCTAGAAAATCACTGCATGGCTTCTGCATGCTCTTCTGCTATTGCACATCTCAAAGGTGGCAGAAGTGCACTCAAACCACGTGCAAGCCTAAGATGCAGACTGTCAAGCAGCACCTAGTGCCCTGTCCTCCTGCCTCAGATGCACTGTGACACGCTGTTCTGGGCCCTGGGGTGGCATGATTGCACACGGTGGGCAGATGGCTTAAATAGAATGAATCTGATCTAATAACAGGTGGTTGCAGAGGGAGAATAGATGATAAGAAAGATGGTTATAGTTAGATTAACAATATTAATCTGGGAGCACTAGAGCAAGTTCCAATACCACATCTGTGACACTCAGGAATTATCCTGACCAGGTTATTTAATTTTTTTTGGATTTAGTTTCTTCATCTCTGATATAAAAATAATAATACCACTGGGCATTTTGGTGTGCTCCTGAAATTCCAGCACTTAGGAGGCTGAGCCAGGATGCTCTGTATGAATTCGAGGCCAGCCTGTGCTACATATGAGTTCAAAGCTACTCGGAACTACATAGTGAGACATTGTTTCAAAAACAAACAAAAACAAAACAACATAAGATAAATAAAAACCAACCTCACACTGAGGGTTGTTTCAAAGATTAATTTAATAAGGTTGTATGTTTTAAGTGCCTCAAGGGCAAGTTCTGTGGCCGAGACGTGAGAGATGTTTGATGAACAGTAGGTAATAATAATAGCTGCTGCGCACTGAGCCTTTCATGTTTTCTTGGTTTGTGTCACTTGTGAGGTTAGGAATCAGCATTCTCACATGGAATACTAAAGTTGCTCAAGTTCGCATAACTGACAAGAGAATCTGCCTGGTAAACCCGGGAGAAGCAAATTGACCTTTATGCAATGCGTAATATACACTGGCACTGTACTAAAAGCCTTATAAACTAACTCAATGAATCATAACCATCTTAGAGATAGGTGCTACTATTCCATTTTACACAAGGATTCTAATTTTCTCAAGGTTGTCAGCTGTCTACCATGGAGTCAAGACCCACCCTGGGTCTGGCCACTCAGGGCTCATGACCTCTTTATTTTGCAGAGACAGAGAGAAGTGAGGGCTGTGGCTGCATCTCCAGGATCTGACATCGGGAAAGTGTAAATCCTTTGTGCTCCAGGTCTCTGCCGACGGCTTGCTTTCCTCTCACTCTTAGTCACCCCAGCCCACAGGACCTTGGTCTTCTCCCCAGAACTAGCCTACCTTGTTTTAAGAGTTTAGGTTCATGTCTCAAACTGGTTAGGAAGGTCTCTGGACACAGGAATGAGCTTTAGGAATTACAAAGAAAACTCCTTATTTTATTCTGACAAACTGAGACTATTATTTTTTAGAGAAAGAAATACTAAATACAAAGAGGGGAAAAGTCAGGTCATTTGAGGCCATTGGTCTGGCAGCTGTCCACGTGCTCCTGTTCTTCCCAGAAGAGTTTAGTTGTGACTCTGAATCTTCTAGAGCAAGACTGCTGATGGGGAGATGGTACGGTAAGGAAAGTAGATGCAATAAGCAGAGCCCTGTCTACCACATAGACTGGGCAAATAGCAGGGCGGGGAGGAAGGCTTTGGAAATCGTGCACAGACCTTCTTGCAGTGGCAGTAGCGGCTCACTGGTCTGGTGGAGCAGGTGGTCTTTCACACCTTCATCCATTGAACATGAGTAAATGATTACTGAGCACCTACTGTGTGGCAGATGGAAGTCTGTGTATCAATGAGTGATCTCCCAATTAGATTCTAATGGGAAGAGGATGAGCAGATCATAACATCAGTAAACAATAAAACTGGGTGAGAAGATGGTAGCTGTCAGAGAAAAATGAAACTTAAAATATTGGTACAGGGAATGCCAGTACAGCCACTCTGTAAGGGGCACCTTACTGTATTAATTTTCCAGGTAGACAGACTGAGAGTGAGAAGAGGTAATTTCCTGAGGCCACACAGCTGAGTGGTAGAGATTCAGCAATAAAGTAGGTCTTTTTAAAAAGAAGCTTATTCTCCTTCTCACTGTCCTCCACTGACTGTTCAAGTAAAGACAATCTGTAAAGTGCAGGGCAGTGTCTTAATTCTGTGTCCTCATGGGCTGATCAGAATTCTTCCGCATACAGCAATGGAAGATTTATATGGGCCGTTTGTTTCAATTAGAAATACACTTTACTGTGCGAGCAGCAAGGATGTTTTTGAGACCAGCAATTCAGCCTTCTCCCTGACGACGAGCACGAATGAAAAATGTGACATCTTTGAGAAGACAGTCTGTGTTTCCATCCAGTGCAGCCGCCTCCCCTTCCCCGGCCTACAGTAAGATCTGAACTGTGTGGCAGACCGGCATTGTTAGCAATGGTCAGCGCATTTCCAGCATTGTGGGAATCATTTGATCTTTTATTGAAAATAATTCTTCCAAAAATATTAATTTAAAAATTAATGTCAACACTTTTCTGACATTCCATCCTTGAATGCTGAAGAAGAAAAAAAGTTTTAGAGTTTTTTAATAATCTTGGTAAATATTATTTGAACTTTACTTCAAGCCAAAACAAGTTTCATGGGGGAAAAAATCCTTTCTTCAGCCATGGGCAATAAATTTGGCCAGTAGGAGCTGGAAGCAAGAAACCGAACAAACTAAATATTAAGTGGGCATTTGTGCCAGCGGACATCATGATTTTCAGACACATTGATTCTATTCCCCTAAAATACAAAATATTTCCAAGAAAATCCTTCTTTCTTGCCATTGTCATTTTTTCCTCCGAGTGCATAGATAGACACAGCATATGAGTGACTCTGTCTCCCTCTCTCTCTGACTCTCTCTTTCTCTCTCTCCTTTCATAGCCAGTGGTTAATGAAAAAGCCACTAAATGGACACATTATCCAGGGTTCCACGTGTTAGGCAAAAAGAAGAAAGAATTGAGAGGCAAATGATTTTCTGGAAATCCAGACATCTGCCCTGAGCTCAAAGCTTTTTCAGGATGAAGGATGGTTGTGTGTGTGTGTGTGTGTGTATGCCTGTGTGTGTGCCTCTGTGTGTGTGTGTGTGTGTGTGTGTGCCTGTGTGTGTGCAAGCATACGTCTCTGTGTTGGGGGCTGGAGGAGTTGAGCTTTACCTTCTTTCCTGTAAATGGAACTTTTGTTTTTCTTTTCTCTGTTGCTTATTAGAAAGCTATGCCAAGGGCCTGAAGCAGGAGAAAGCTTTCCAGACGGCTTTCCCCACCAAGGACAGTCTGTCATTTCCTTTCTCATATTTGCTAATTGCTTGGATCAGTGGAATGCAAGGGACAGCTCAGAAACAAATGCAAGGACAGGGGAGGAAGAGGGTTGAAGGTTGAAGGGGAAAAGTGGTTAAAGGAAGTTGATTGGCTCTACCCTGAATAGAGAATAGTGAAAACTACCTGCAGGATAGGCCCTAGTTACAACAGACCCCAAGAATAAGGACCAGGTGGTGAAGTGAAGTCGGCTCAGTGCCATTACTTGGTGAAGGGGAGAAAGCTCCGGTTTTCTCCTATACCCAAAGTCAGATCTGTCCCCTCAAAGGCACAGGAGTAGAAGTCATGGCACCGGGTCCTCCATCTGACCCTTCTGCTCTGGAGCCGGGGAACCTTGGCCAATACACTGGAAGCCCCTGACTGCAATGTGCTGGCAGTAATACTGTGCCCCATGCCTGTCACTGGGTTGCCTTGATGACCTAATGAAATAATTTCTTACATATTCATCTTTCATTCAATGAGTATTTATCAAACGCTTACTACTTAAGAGCTAAATGAATTCTTGCTTCATAAAGCTTCATTATAGGTATATTGTAAAATACAGTATATGAAATATATATATGTGTGTGTGTGTGTGTGTGTGTGTGTGTGTTCTATGAAGTATATGTTGTAATATATGGAAACAGACTTTATTCTGTAAAGACACTGCTGTTCTCTTGCAGGGTAGAGTGTAATAAGAGCACTTTTGCATGGATCTGACTGTGGATATGTAAATCAAAGTTGAACGAGCAGCGCTAAAGCACAACACATCCTCGGCATTGGGTCGAATCCAGCTTATTTTTGTTCATGGAGATTTTGTAACAGATTGTTGGTGCTGCCAGAAAAAGAGTGCCCGGAGAGAAGACAGGAGATCTGCAGTAACTTGGGCAGCAGGTGTCCTGTGAGAGCCAGTTGCGGCAGTGCAGTCGCCCAGTTAGGTGTGCGGCTCTAAGAGCCACTGTGTGAAGGTGCTTGTCCTCAGGCGGACAGCACGGTACCTTCCTCAGAGACGGGGAAGTCATAGCCAAAACTGTTAATATCAGAATGAGAGGTCCTCAGAGTTCGTCCTTGCTTGAAAATTGTAGGGTTTCTGAAAAATGACCAAATTTCTCCTTCAGTCTTCTTTACTCCCAATCTTTTTAAGTTCCAGTTATGTTTAGAAAGCTTACTGCAGACAGGTGGACAGACATGCGTGTGGCTGGGGTGCACAGGCTGCAGTCCCATCTCCTGAAGGCAGGACAAACAGCAGCGCCCACAGCCTGGGAACGGCAGTGCAGCGGAGAACTCGCCACCACAGTCACCGCGCCTCCAGAGTCACCGCGCCTCCAGTCATTGTCCGTCTGCCTGGTCCCCACTGTTGAGAAGGATGGGTTGGGAGATGGGAGAGAAAATGCTGTCAGGGATGGAGATTTGTCAAATGGGAAAAAAATGTAAATTCTTCTTCTTCTAGTTTATAAAAAGAATGAAAGCGCTAAGGAAAGAGCTTAGAAAACTGATTGCCAAGAGATGTGTGCGTGTTCCTGGAAGCTGCAGTGTGACCCCGTGGCACTTGCTGCATGGCCTTCTAAGCTTACTCCAGGTCTTAGTCCCCACAGGCTGTTGTACAAAGGACCATGGAAGAGGTGATTTATAAATAACTAAATGTGATTCTTCACTCTTCTGGGCTCTGGGAAGGCCAAGATCTAGTGCATTTGATGTCTGGTAACAACTGCTTCCTGTCCATTTATGGCTATCTTTTCACTGTGTCCCCAAGTGGTAGGAAAGGCGAGGGAGCACTCTGGAACCTAATTCCATTTCATGTCCTAATCACTTCCCGGAGGCCTCACCTCCCACACATCATGCTGGGGCTTAGGTTTGCAACATATGGGTTTTGGGGGGACACATTGCCCATAGGACTTCCTGAAAGCACCCACCTAACTGTTCGATTCTATTATGACACCTCTCCCTAGACACCAAAGAGAGAATAAACATGTGAAGTTGTAGGAATGAAGTGGATATGAAGCATAACATGAACTTTATTTTGCTTTCTTGATTCCCTCTACGCTATTACTATACTGGCGATGACAAGCTGAGCGCTCGCCAAGCGCCAGGGATGGTGAACCATCCTGAAGTCAGGTGCTTTACCTGGATTATTTCCATTTGTCCTCTCAGCAACCCCATGTGGTAGATTTGGGAATGATCCCCACTTACAGAAATGAAGTAAGCTTCACAAGTTTAGTCACTTGTTGAAGTCAACCAAATGGTAAATATCAAAGCTGAGGTTGGAACCTTGACTTAATTGCATATCTTTTATTATGCAGGCATTCTACCCTTTACTTTCTCCTTGTTCTGGTACCACTTCACTTTTTTTTTTAATAAATTTTTTTTATTAGTGAGCGTTTGTAGTAGATAATGATGACATTCCTCATGAGGAGTTGGTACATTTATGTAACACATCTGAATTCTCTTTTCTTAATCCTCTTCCCCTCTTCACTGCCCCCTATACTTCCATCTCTCAGCCCCCTTCTCATTTGTTAAGATCTATCTCTCTGTTTGTTATTATGTGTCTTTTATTTTGCCCATTATTTATATTTTGGGTTTCTCATATATGAGAAACCATGTGATGCTTTAAGACCCTGTGTCTGACTTCTTTCACTTGAAATCATTACCTCAAGGTGCATCCATTTTTACTGCAAATGACTCAGATTTATCCTTCTTTATTGCAGAGTAGAACTCCATTGTCTATAAATACCACATTTTCTTAATCCATTCTTCTATTGGTGGACATATAGGCTGTTTCTGAGGTTTAGCTTTTGAGAACTGTGCTGCTACAGCACAGGCATGCTTCTATCACTGTAATATAATGTCTTTAACTCTTTTGAGAAGATACCTAGAAGGTTCATTGCTGTGCTGAATGCGATTTCTACTTTTAGCTTTTTAAGGAATTTCCACAGTGGTTGTACTAGTTTACACTACCATCAACACAGCCCCTCCAGCATTTGTTATTGGTTGATTTCTTGATGATAGCCATTCTTTTTGCAATGAGATTGAACCACAGCATTGTTTTAGTGTGCGTTTCTTTAATGACCAAAAATGTTGAACATTTTCATATACTTACTGGGCATTTGTTTTTCTTTTTCTGATAAGTGTCTGTTCATTTTAGTTGTCCATCTTTTGATTAGGTCTTTTATTTTGGAGGCTTAGTGTTTTGAGTTCTTACATATTATCACATCAGTTTTACTTCTTTCCTTCCTCCCATCTTCCCACATTTAATCCTTTATCCCCAACAGGCAATTACAGAAATCAAAAGGTAACATTTAATTAAAAACTGCAACTCAGAAAAGTAAAATCTAAAAATATACACAGCATTATTTGTTTCTCACACTCCTAGTTTGGAAATACAAGTGCTGGCCAGGAGCTTGGCCAATCTTTTCTGTTACGTTGTCTGCATAAAGCTGGCACAGGTTTAAACGTTGATAGCATTTGCTGGACATCCTCAAAGAGAACTGCAGGCCCAGCAGACTGCTTGCCTTTAATTAGAGCACTATTTTCTAATGACTTGGTCTTTATTAAGAACGACACTGCCAGGTGACCACAGGCCACTGGCAGTTTCTGGTCACCAAAGTGACAGGGGTCCTTATTGCCCCCACCAAAGAGAAAGACAGCAAGTTTCCAAGTTTTAGATGATCAAGAATTTTCAAACCTGGTTGATTGAAGTAGAAAACAAAAAGGTGAGTGATATTTTCAGAAAAGTTTTCAAAAATGAAAAGAACAAATATTAGTAACTCTGGAAGGAAGGAATAAAGTACACCAAAGAAAACCCTCGGTATTTATTATGAATAATGTCTTTAGGGTTTTTTTTAAAGTACCAATGTCACTGAGTTGGAGTACTTCAGCTTGTTCCTTTGAGTTGGGGTGGTCTGAGGAAGAGGAAGGCCTTCAAGTTTCAAACTTGGATGGGGATACAAAAGGCAGGGCTCCAGTTGAGGGAATAAGTAAAAACAGCATGCATTTACAATGCACCTAATCCCACATATAGATCCTACCCAGATTCCTGGTGTGAATTAAATTAGGATGGAAAATTCTGGTCTGCTTAGAATTGCAGCTCATCTGTGTGGGGCAGTTTCAGTGTGTATGTGGCAGATGGACTGGGACTGTTACTAAGTTTTCTGATGACTGTATGAGATCCATTTATAAAATAGCAATACTAAAGTTTTTGCCAGCAATTCACATAGCATCTGCTGAGCCACTGCCAAGCCCTGGTGTCAGACCCTTAACAGCTCCTCCCCTTCTCAGGCTCAGCCAGAGGGCTCTGCACCGGGGCCTCTGGGCTTCTTCCTGCCTGCTTCTTCGCTTTTGCCAGCCTGTTTTGGACTCTTACCTTGTGCTTCACCTTGATGTTGATCCTTTGCATTTAATGTTGCTTTATGGAAGATCAAAAAAGTCATTTCAAGCTTAGGGTGTAGCTCAGTGGTAGAATGTGTACCCACTTGGGCAGGCCTTGGATCTGATCTCCAGCAAACACAAATGCACGTGCGTGCACACACACAAACACACACACACACAATTTTGGATGTCATTTTGTTTGTGCTTTGCAGTTGAAGGTCAACCCTGCCTCCTCCCAATATCAGACTAGTTTCCTTAGACTCCAAACTAGAAGAGAAACCTGACCTGTTGTCTCCACTCAAATAGGGTAGAAGCTGTGTTATCACACATGCTTACAATGAAAGGACTATGTGAATGTTCTGTGTGCTCTTATGTGCCCAATTTACCTTACCTACAAATTCAGGCTGGCACCAATGATACCTTACTGCTTAAAATCACAGATAGGGTTCTCTTTTCTTCCTACTCCTTCATCTCTCTTTCATTCTATTTATGCTGTATATCTATTTAAATTTAAGCTTTTCCATGGGAATATCCAGTATTATTTCAAGATGATATCTCGGTGATTTGGGAGGAAAAAAGAATGTGCAGGAAACAATTGGTCCCCATGCTGTCTAACCACATGGCCTGTAATACTAGCCCCTTTTCCATGCATCACTGTCAGTGGTATCCCCTGGCTGGGAAAAGTTTCCAAGGTGCGGGTCTCCTCTGTGCAGGGTGGCAGCTGTGAGCCACAGCGGCAACTGAGACTGGAAACTTGGCTCAGCCAGAAGAGATGTGCTGCATGGATGGCACATCTCAGAGATTTAGTGTGCAATAACACGATAGAAGACCTATCTAGTAGTAATTTTTATTGATTACATATTAAACAATATTTTAGGTGTTGGAGCAAATAATATGCATTATTAAAAGTAATTATGCCTGGTTCTAACATTTTCAAAATGTGACTACATTTTTAAGATGTGAAGTTTTCTATATGGTGTTATATTTTACTTCTGTGGAGAGTATTGGCTTCATCTCTATGTGCGTAAGCAGCATGTTGGTGCCAGGAATGTGATCTGTGCATTCAAAAGGCAGCAGGTTGCATCACTCAAGCACTGGTGTCAGTTTGTGTAGCCTGTCTTTGGCTTACATGGACCCAGAGCCGGAAAAAGATGCAAATTATTCTCCAAAACAGTGATTCTCACTTTTATTTCTTGGGAGAAGGCAACCATTTATCCACTATGATGTGCTTCTATTATTTCTTTGGTTTGTCTCCTGTCTCAGTTACTTTTCACTCGTTGCCAAGACAAAATACCTGATGCCCAAAATTAGAGAAGGGAAGGTTTATTCTTACAGTTTCTCGAGAGTTTCAGCCGATACTTAGTTGGCTCCAAGTCAACATGGCATGGCGGGGCTGCTGTTCATGGTGGCTGCAAGTTGCAAATGTGCTGGCGAGAGAGAGCAAGCAAAAGAGCATGTGCAAGAGAGAAGGCAGAAGTGCAAGGGAAAGACCTGCCTTCCCCTACACTGTATCTCAGCTCCACCCCTGGGTGGGTGCAGCACTCACATTATTAATCCCGGCTCTAGACAACAAACCAAACACAAGCAAGTGCCAGACTCAGCCTCATCAAAAGTGTATGAGGACTTGGGAGGACATAGCATACCCAATATATTCCACTCCTGGACCCCCAAGGACTCATGTACATTCTTAGTACAAAAGACATTTAGTCCATCTCTAAGAGTTGCCAAAGTCCTAACAGTTTTAGCATTGCTGAAAAGTCCAAGTCCCAAATCTCCTTCGAGATCTATGGCAAACTCTTATTTGTAACCCCCTGTACAAATGAAAATGAGATTAAGTACTTCCAAAATATAAAAGCACAAGATAAACATTACCATTCCAAAAGTTACAAACAGGGGGATACAAAGCATTGGAACCAAAGCAAGTCCAAAATCCAGCAGGGCAAACATTAAGTCCTGGAGTTCTCTGCTCAGCATCTGAAGCAACCTGGTTGCAAGCTCCAAAAGGCTTGAGCGATTCCAACCCTGTGGTACTTTCAGGGGTCTTAACCTCCACTGCTTTTCTTGGACGATCCATGTTCCTTGGTTTCACCCTTACATCCTTACACATTGCTCTCTGCAGGCGAGGTGGAAGCTGCCTTAGCTCTTTCTCGTATTTAAAACCAGTGTCATGTGGATGCCGCCAAGGTCCACTGCAGGCTGGAGCAGTATCCAGGCTTTCCTCTCTCTTGGCTGTAGGGGTCGACTGCCTGGATCACTGAGCTCTCTGAACCTGATTGTGAGGAACAGCTTCTCTCTGCTGCCCCCTTCTGGAATCTGGCGTGGCTGCCTCCATTTTGGGACCTGGTGCAGCCGTGACCCTTTTAAAACCTGTGGCCTCTGTTGCCACTCCGGGACAAGGCACTCTGCAGCTTTTTGTCCCTACTCTGGGACAAGGCACTCTGTGGCTTTTTGTCCCGACTCTGGGACAAGGCACTTTGTGGCTTTTTCATCTGGGCAAACTCTTTCACCTTTGCTGGCTTCAGGCTGCAAAGGGTGGAGACCTGCTGCTTCTTGGGATGCCCCCAGGCCATCTTTTTTATTCTTTTGTTCCTTCTCAGCAATCAAGGTCTCAGCTCCATCTTTATAGTCCACAGCTTCCTGGCCAAACTCACAAGGTTTTAAATCACCATGCTGGGCTCCTTGCTCTTTATTTGCAACATAAACCTGACTAAGAGCCCCCAACAAAAGCCAGGCCACCACTTCAACAGTTCGCTGCCTTGAGATTTCCTCCGCCAGATTAATGAGTCCTTTTCCCTTAATCTTAGTCTCAGGCAAAGTCTCCGGGCACAGGCAGAATGCAGACAAACCTTCAGCCAAGCCGTAACACACATCATGTGGAGTCCAACACCCAGTGTGGTCCTTCTTCCCAGCAGAAACCTCCCAAGCCTGATCCTTACTGGCAGGCTTTCTATCAGCCTTCTGGTCTCCTGAGCTCTGACCAGAATCTCCCCTACAGAATAGCCTAAGCTATTCCATCTCTATGCAATCAGGCAACATCGCTGAACATTTCCAAACTCTTCCCAAAAGCCATTTCCAAAGGTTTTTGAACCACATGGTCATGAATAGTCACAGCAATGACCCCACTTCTGGTACCAAATTCTGTCTTAGTTACTTTTCACGCATTGCCAAGACAAAATACCTGATACCCAAAATTAGAGAAGGAAAAGTTTATTCTTAAAGTTTCTCAAGAGTTTCAGCCCGTACTTAGTTGGTTCCAAGACAGCATGGCATGGTGGGGCTGCTGTTCATGGCGGCTGCAAGCTGCAAATATGCTGGTGAGAGAGAGCGAGCGAGACAGCGCACGCACAAGAGAGAAGGCGGAAGTGCGAGAGGAAGACCCGCCTTCCCTTACACTGTATCTCAGCTCCACCCCTGGGGGAGTGCAGCACTCACATTATTAATCCCGGCTCTAGACAACAAACTGAACACAAGCAATCGCCGGACTTAGCCCCATCAAAAGTGTATGAGGACTTGGGGGGACATAGCATACCCAATACATCTCCCCAACATTGAAGATTTTATTGGACTTTATTAACCTAGTGTACATTAAACTGTTTTCCTAAACATTCTGTCTCCTCTCACCACCTTGTGTCCTTATACTGTTCATTCCTGGGGACTATTTTTTTCTTAGTTAAAATTAAAGCAATAACTGGATATTGGCAACAGCTAATATATTTTTCTTAGCTTCAAATGCTTTGACAAGGAAAAGAATATTAAATGATCCATTTCTGGGATGATATGTGACAAATGGTATGAAGAAAATAATGACATATGATTCAATTTTCCTTAAAAGTTAAGAAACCACATCAAAAGTATTCAGATATAAATGGAAAGAGTCTCAACAGTAGAACTGATAGAAGTTTGTCTTTTTAGTATCTAATTGGATGAACTCTATCAAGTCACAGAACTTTTCTTTGTGCTATATATGTATCTTTAAATCTGTATTTCCTATCTAAAATGGAAGTAACACGTATTCTATTCAAGGAGAATCATGGATTGAAAACATACATAGATTGTTAGCAACAACACAAGGAAGAGGGAAATGATTATAAAGTAGAAATGCAAACAGTAAACCTTAAGATTTGAATTTGTTCTCTGGAAAAACAAATTTCTAAACTCCGGACTTAGAATATCGATGAGTGAGTATCAAAACTATATTCTGAGTGTAGTTATTCCTTTGTATTCATGGGGAAGTGCTTCCAGGACAAGCTTGGGTACTGTTATCTTTAGATGTTCAGTTCTTTTGTGTAAAATAACATATTACTTGCACATAACCAGCATACCTCCTCCTGTATACTTTAAATCATCTCTAGATTACTTCTAATAGTACAATATGCATACTATGTAAATAATTGTTACACAGGGAACAGTGGTAAGAGGAAAAGTCTATCAAGTTCAGTACAGATGCAGTCATCATAGACTGATAGTGCTTCCATTTTCCGTTCAGGTTGGCTGAGCCCTCAGCCACAGTGGGTGGCCGTACACGTGGTGTGAAGCACAGAGGCACTCAGTAAGAGAAGTGCAGCCTTTCCTGGGATTGCACTGTTTGAAAGGACATCAAAAAACACAAAAATCACTGGAACAACCACATGGCCCAGAAACAAGCTAAAGAAAGTACAATAGGGAAAATATTTTTTTAATTAGACAAAGTGTATGGGAGCAACCAGTTATCAACATAGGAAGAGTGAGGCAGGACCTGTACCTTACACCATATATAAAAATTAACCCCATCAAAAATGGATCCTAGCTGGGCGTGGTGGCCCATGCCTTTAATCCCAGCACTCAGGAGGCTGAGGTAGGAGGAGCATTGTGAATTTGAGACTGGCTTGGGCTACAACATGAGCACAAGGCTGGCCTGAGCTACATAGTGCGACCCTGTCTCAAGAAACTAGGGTTGGGAGTTTGGCTCAGTGGCTTAAGCGCCTGCGGGGCAGGTGCAAGGTTGTGAGTTTGATCCCCAGTGTTACAAAAAACAAAAACAAAACAAAAAAGGATCTTAAACCTAGATGCAATAATTAAATTCAGAATGTTCTTAGAAGAGAAGATAGTGTAATCTTCATTAACTTGGATTAGGTAGTATTTTCTTAAAATGACATGGAAAACACAAGAACTAAAGAAAAAAATAGATAAATTGTTCTCCATAAAAATGAAGAATAATCCCATTAATTTTACACGTTGTAACTGAAGTCCTAGTTAGTGGAATAAAACAAAACAAATTTGCAACAACAACAACAAAGAAAAAGGAAACCAAAGCATACAGATTGGGAAGGAAGAAAGAAAATTGTCTTTGAGTACAGTTCAAGAGATTGAAATGGAAAATCATAGACCAGGAGAAAATATTCCCAAGACATGTGTCATACAAAGGACTGCTAAGTGTACAAAGAACTCTAAAAAACCAATAATAAGAATAAAAAAATCAATTTAAAAAGAATGAAAGACCTAAAAAGACACCTCAACAAAAATGTACAAATGACAAATAAGCATGCGTTACCAAGGAGGTACAAATTAAAGCAACACAAATTGAAACAATAAGACACTACTGCATACCTAACGGATGGTCAGAAATAATACTCTCAACATGTGATTCAACAAAAGCTTCTTGTATTTACCTCCACAAATTGAGAACTTATGCCTATACAAAAACCTGCAAATGGATGCTTTAGCAGCTTTATTCATAGTTGCCAAATCTTCGAAGCAACCAAGATGTCCTTCAGTAGGTAAATGGATGAATAACCTATGGTACGTCCATGCCATGAAGTATCATTGAATACTAAGGAAAAGAAAAAAAAAAGTAATGAAAAGACAGAGGGAACTCAAGGCATATTGCTAAGTGAAAGCTTGCAATCTGAAAAGGTCACATGCTGTGTGATTCTAACTGTGCAATATTCTGGAAAGGCACCACCGTGGACACAGTGAGAGGTCCCAGGCTTTCCAAGGGAGGGCTGAAGATGAAGTTCAGAGCGTTTCAGGGCTGTAAAACTACTCTGCGGTGTTCCACACCCTACTGAACTCAGAACACTAGGCTCCGGGAGCGACAGCGAACCAGATCGTGCCCTCCGGGTGGTGAGGGCGGGCGCAGGGCACGCGCAGCTCTCGCAGGGGCGTCCAGGATTGGGGCGCCTTGCGTGCAGGGGCGGGAGGTGTGTGGGAAATCTCGGCAGCGTACTCTCCACTTTGCTGTGAACCTCAATCTGATTTAAAAAATAAATTCTGTTTGAAACGAGTCAAGTAAATTCAGGACCACGGTGCTAGAGGATTCTCTCATGCAGATTAGCGTGCATATTAAAACATATATTAAAGGCCCCGAGAAGTCCAATAGTGAAGAAACCCAGCATAAACCGAGTTTGACCATATAACTTCCGCTCAGTTCCTAGTTCCCATGGAACCAGCAGATCTTGGAAAAGGCTGTCCTGACTCCAAGTGCAGCTCCACATTTAAGGGTAGTGCCCACGGCAGCGCTCAATCAGAAGCCCAACTACTCAGGCGTGCAGAGTTTCTTGGTCACTTAGGTGAAAAACAGGACGGTTTCAGGCGGTTAAGCAGACTCATCTTTTCCAATGTGAAGTCCTTTGCCAACAGATGCAGAGGTTGTTTGGTGGCTGAGCAGGACAGGCTGGCGGTTGATGATGAAACCGTGCTAGTGCTGCGGGCAATGGCCCAGGGTGGGCCGTGCGGAAGTGGAGCACGGTCAGCTCGGCACCCATGGATCCGCGGGCCTCCGCCGCCTTCTCTGCATCTGGCTTTCCACTCCTGGTCTAGGTACCTTGGAAACAAAGGTCCCATCTTTCCCTATAGCTGAAGCTGTGCACAGAAGAAAAGATGACTTCCATTTTTTAAAAGTTAGGCACAATTTTGCCATGTGGTGTGCAGGTACTCCACAGGCTGAGGCAGGAGGATTGCAAGGTCAAGCCCAGCCTGGGCAATTTGGTGAGGCCACGTCTCCAAATGATAAAAAATGGCTGGGGAAGCAGCTTACTGTAGCGTGGCCCTGGGCTCTATCCCCCACACCATTTAAAAAATCCATCATAGTTTTCCATTGTGATGGATTCCATACATTGTAATTTTATAGTTTTAAGAAACATTTACAAATAGAACAATAAATAACCATTTAGTTTCTGACCATAATTTGATTTTATCATGTTTTATCCATTTTTCCTAATGTTATGTTTATATATTTACAGTTTAACATCTTGAACTCAAAAGTTTGCAACTAGATAATATTTTCAAGGTTTTTCATTTTTAGGTTTAAAAAATGGCAGCTTTATTACTGATCCAACTGTTTAAAGATCATAACTTAAAATTTGAAGCTAAATGCGAACACTTTATCCTCGAATCAAACATACTCTCTAACTTAGTTGGATAACCAGAGTCTCTTCTTCCTCTGTCCCCTGAGATCAGGCTTCCGTCATATGTTGAGTTGTAGCCCAGAATGCATTGTCACTGCCTAAAGAACCCAAAAGATGGAGGGAGAAAGTTACTGAGTTGAGCTTTTCTATTTCTTCTTTGCAAGTTTACCAGTCAGATAACTTATCAGAAAAGGATCAAAAACAAAAAAGAACAAAACCAAAACAAACCATTTTTGCTTCAAAAGACATCATCAAGAGAGTGAAAACATGACCCAGAGACTGGGAGTAAATATTATCAAATCACAGATCTGGTAAAGGGCTTATCATGAAGATATAATAAGCTTTATGCTGAGAATAAACCACAAATTAAATTGTTAACATAAACTATTTGGTATGAATAGAAAAAACAGTAATAAAAAAGAAATTAACAGGTAGGCAAAGAACATATTGCAACAGCAATTGATGTGTTAATAGCCTCATAGGAAGAGTTAGATTATTTGATTAGATAAAAATAAAAATAAGGAAAAGAATGCAAACAACTCACAAAAGAGAAGGTCATGTAACTCAAGGCAGGAAAAGTGTAATAGTTTTGGTTTTCAAAAACTCATGTGTTACTGTTGTGCAGAGAAAGAAAATATCTACTTAGTGTGAGGAGGGAGAGTAAGGGATAGGTTGAGCACAGTGTGGGGAAAAAATCGTACAAGTATGGAATCAAAGAGAAATTCCTTTCTTTTGCTTTGGCTACTGCTATAGTTCTCAAATTAGTGTAAAGGAAAGGAAAAAGTGTTATATTCTCAAACACAGACAAGCAATATCATGCCATGAAAAGATTACCTTTGGTCTTGGAGTCAGGCAGATGTGACATCAAGTGGTAGTTCTGCCACTTAAAAGCTGTGTGATCATGGTAACTGACACAGCTTCTCTGAATTCACATTGGTAACTGAAAGATCGTGATAGTTCCTTCCAAGCCTGATATGAGGGCTAATGATATGTGCAAATATGGAAAGTTATAAAATGTTCACATTATTTGATCCAGTAATTTTGCTTCTGGTAATATTAGCTCCTGAAACTATCATTAAGAAAGAAAAAACTATAGGCACATGACCATTTCCATAGTTTTACTGAGAATAGGAAATAGTGTTCCCTAATGGAGGAGTGGTTAAGTAAATTACAATGCTACCAGTTACTGGGCAAAAGGACTGTGTGGCTTCCATAAAGATTGATAACTGTGAGGACTACATGGTTTTCTTTTAAGTCAAAAAAAAATACTCCGTGCAACAAAGTTTACAATACTTGCGAGTCATCTATCTCATAAGAGATTAATAATCAGAGACTATAAAGTATGATAGCTCAACAACAAAAAGACAAATAACCAGATGAAGGCATAAATGAAGGACTTGCATACAATTCTCCAAAAGACAATGGATAGATGAGCAACGAGCATATGAAAAGATGCTCAATGTTACTATCATCAGGAAATGGAAATCAGAACCATAATGAGATAACACCACACACCAGTTAGAATGGGCATGATCAAAAACAAAACAGCAACAACACAAAACAAACCCAAGTGATAACCAGACTGGCAAGGATATGGACACTTGTAGGTTGGTGGTGGAAATGGTACAGTTACTAAGGAAAACAGTCTGGGGGTCTCGCAAGAAATTAAAAATGATCCAGCAACCTCACTACCAGGTAGATATATCAAACAGTTGAAAGGAAGATCTTAAAGAGATCTTTGCACATCTGCTTTTGTAGCAGCATTATTCACAGTGGCAGCCAGGGAAGCAGTCCAAGTGTCCATTGCTGGATGAAGAGTAATCGAATGCAGTGGACTACATCATATTTGTGATCACATTACTCAGCCCGCACCAGGGGAGAGAGCTTGTTCCCTGCTACAGCACTGATGAATTTGGAGGCTGTTAGGAAGAGAATGTATCATGGTTTACATCTAAAATGTCCCCCAAAAACTCATGTGTGTTGAACTGGATGGACTGTGGGGGTGCTATCCTCATCAGCGCATTCATCTCGTCACCCCCTGCTGGGTCCAGCCCTGTAATCAGCTGTGGGGTGGAGGTGGTCACCCACCGGGGTGGGACCTGAAAGAGTGTGTTCTTTCTCCACTCCTGCCTTCTATCTCTGCTTCCTGGCTGCCAGGGGAGGAGCTGCTCTCCTCCACCCAGGACACTGTTTCTGCCCCAGAGCCAGTGGGCCATGGTCTGAAACTGAGCCAAAATTAGCCCCTGTTCCTTTAAATCGTGGGAGTCAGTTACTGTGCCTCAGCAATCTCAAAAAGACAAACGCCGTTTACAGGAGGCACCTAACGTGATCAAAATAACAGAGACAGAAAGCGGGATGGTGGTTGTCTGGCACTTGGTTGGGGAGGAGAATTGTTTAATGGGCACAGAGCTTCAGTTTGCAAGATAGAAACGTCTTCAGGATCTGTCACTACGAGAATACTTCACCTGACTGAAAGTCCACAGCAAGGTGGTTAAGATAATGGCATCCATGTGTTATAAACACAACAAACAACTCAAAAGCTTCTTTGATACATGTAAACTGAGTGTCTTCAGCACCAGTTTTTGTAGTCTGAGAGGAGATGACTTTGGCAAAGGGAAGACCAGAGAGCCCTTAAAGGACATTTGAGAAGAGCAAGGCAAGGCCTCTACTTTTTGAAGCAGGAAACAGAAAATTCACTTTGTGTTCTGAAATTAACAGTCTGACTGCAGTGTAAAATGGATTAGAAGAACATAAAATTATATATTGACTACCACAATGTGATAACATGCACATGAAGGAAAAAATTAAAGGGAATTAGCCTATGGGTGATGTTTTTCCTACATTACAAAAATTCTTGTTGTCATCTTCTCTAACCTATAAAGGAAGTGGGCAGCAAAGACACACGATTAGAAATTTACAACAGAAAGGAGAGTCTTGTTTAGTTCTTTACTACACCTTTCCTTCTCCTGCCTCACGTCCTTATACCGAAGAAGTGTCTTTCTAGGCTGTCGCCTGTGCTGCCACCTAGTGGTGATTCACAGGCTGTCCGTTGAATTTAAGATTATGTCAAAAACATTTCTGTTTCATGTAGTCACAGTGCAGTTGAGGAACGAGATTGAAATCGGTCTGGCAAGTAGCCTTAAAATGTGTCTCTTAGAGCTTAGTTTTGATTCCAGTAGTTGGAAGGTGAACCTTGCAACCTCTTTAAATCTTTGTGAGTTATTTGAGATTTAAATTCAAAACTCTGGAAAGTTACATTATGTGAATGACATGATTCTCAATAAAAATTCTTTTAGTGTGAACTTTTAATAAAATTTAATCTTTGAAAATGATGAAAAGACAGTAGAGTTTTACAAAACAGTGGTGATCTTTGGATACAAATCATTAACATAAAATAAATACCTATCTATGTATTTACATAATTGATTGACATTTTAAATTGCAAAGTTTAACATTTTCTTTGCCACTAATTAATTTTTCAGTAAGAAACTTTCCAAAGTAGTTGGTAAGAAAATAAGGTTTCAAAAATGGTATATGCTGTGATTTCAAAAATTATTTTTAATATAAGAAAACCTGCAGTGTTTGCTAATTAATAAATTTTAAATAAATGTGGCATGATACAAGAATTTTGTTCTGTAAGTTAGAATTACATTTTATAATTAATGGGAAATGTTAATTGCTTTCATCAGAAGACAAATAAACCGTACATTGTGGGACATTTCAAAACCTTGCCTTATTCATCTAGTCATTTTTCTTTTTCTTTTTTCCAGTTTATTTTGCCCACTGTAAATACTATATATCGAAATGCTTTAAAAATTCCCAAATTGGGTCTGGAGATGTAGCTTAGTAGGACTGATTTTGTCTAGTACACTGGAGGACCTGGTTTGATCCCCAGTGTAGGGGGAAAAAAATGCCAAATGCTGTTTACTTTTAACATCCCAGTAATATCTCGATTATGAATGAGTGCATGTTTTAGGAAAAACAGAGACTCTGGATTAGATTACCTTCTTCCAAGTCTGACAAGACCTTTTCAGTCATATGTTCTTTGAACCAGTGGGTTTTACGACCTTCATCTACAAAATGAGGTAAAAGCGCTACCTACACCATACGAATTTCGAAAGCTTGAATAAGTAATGCACAAAGGGGTCTCAACCCAGTGCTCAGAACATAAAGAATGCCAAAACATCAAGTAAAGTCATTACAAATGAATAAACAGTAAAAATCTATGCTAATTAAATTGGTCTGTAATTATTGAACTATGGTGATACTTGAATCTCTCCCACTAGATCAATATATCTTCTTTAAACTGTGTGTGTTGAATGATTTATATCTATTGTAATAATTTTTATCCAAGAGTTCTTATTTTGAAGAAATTATAACTGTAGGTATGCCGCAGCCTGTTCTTTCTTAGATATTGATCCTGCACAGAGTATTCAGGAAGGAAACAAGAAAAATGACCTTGACAGAGCATAACCTGTTATACTATAACATTTTCATTACAAGGCACAAGGATGATTCAAATATTACATAAAGTTTATTCTTTCTGGGTACTATTTTAACTACTTATTGTGTATCAGTGCCTGCTAAGTAAAGCTTTAGAAACTCTTTTTTCTCCATTTTAAAAAAATGTTATTGGTACATTTTAGATACACATACTGATAACATTCGTCAAGGGAAATTTGTACCTGTACATTTTTTCCCATTCCCCTCCACTCCCTTCAGCCCCTCTTCCCCTCTTTATTTATGAAAGCTTTATTTCCATTTTTCCTTCTATACTTTTCTTCTTGTTAATAACTTTTGAATCAACATTTTTTGGTTAAAATTAAAAAGTCATTTTGATGAGGAAGCCATCTAAATACCGTTCAAGAATTTTAAGGCTTCACTTCTGCCCCCGCCCTGCACATCAAGGAAACAGAGCGACCGAAGCCTCTTTATTGGTGAGCGGCATCAGAAGCGAGAACAGACGGCCCCAACCCCAACCGAGCGAGAACCAGGGCGTCGCGCACCGGAAAGCAGGGGGTGAAGCTCGGTCCTGCTGCAGGCAGAGCCCTGGCGGTCCACGGAGCAACCAGTGTCTGACCGGGCTGGTCAAAGGAGAGTTCTCTGCTGGACCCTGAGAAGCCAGGTAGAGAGACCAGGATCCACGCAGGGAGGTGAAGTGAGCGGAAATGCAGGATTCGAATGTTGACCGTGTGGTGTGGCTGCAGAAAGGGCGTCCGAGTGGCGCGGAAACAGCTGCTAGACATCAGGGTTAAATTTCAGATAAAAGCGTCCTGACCCGGATATGAGGGGCCTGAGATCAAGGGCTCACTGATGACAGAGGGTCACTCTGCTCCACTCACGTGTCAGCACGGGTTTATTCAGTTTATTCTGCAGCAGAAAGCATTTCACAGACTGGGGAACAGAACAGGCCAGGGTCTTAAAGCACAGAGTGGGTGACAGTTACATGGCTATTCATTGGGGGCACAGTGTGGTCAGCGATACAAACTAGCAGATCTTCAGAACGAGAGTCTGGTGTTACCTGGGCCAGCCGTTGCTATCTGTGCAACCTTGAGTGAGCTGCTGGGCCTTCCGAGCTTCAGAGTTGTCCCCTATAAAATAGAAGTGCTAACAGAACTTACATAATTTGCATTGTAATGGCCTTTATGTAGTATGATGCCAGCCAAGTTCTTAGCATAATCCTGACTCTGTGTGTGTGTGTGTGTGTGTGTGTGTGTGTGTGTGTGTGGTTGGGGGCACTTAATAAATGTCAGTAAAAGATAAACACAAAACTATGGAATCTGAGGAAAACAGTTCAACTGTGGGCCAGCCTGAGAAGATGTGATGGAAGTTTTGATCAAAAGTAAGACCCAAAGCGTTAGCTTGGGAGAGGAAGGAGCATAGGAGTGAGGAAGGAGGAATAGCTTAGAGAGGAAGCAGTGAAAGAATAAAAGGCCGACAAATTAAAAACATGGGCAAATGAGCATCACATGAAGTCAAGAGGAAGAAAGGAAAGGAGAGAGGGAGACAGGAAGAAAGAGAGAGAGAGAGGCGGGGTGGGGAGAGAAGGCTTTGATGATGCGAGGCTGTGATTGGTTACAGAGCTCTTGAAAGCTGCCAATCGCGCACCCTGGCGGAGATCAGCAGGACATTCTTTTCACCTGGAATGCTGCTCCTCCAGACCCCTGCATGCTTCTTTCCTTTTCACCCTTCAGGCTTTTGCTCAAATGTGGCTCGTCCGGGGAGATCTTCCGTGACCTCCTGTAGAGAAGAGGGTTGGGCAGGGCCGTGATGGTACTGAGTCAGGAGTCAGACTGCTTGTATCCCAACCCTGCCCCTTCACTATAGAGAGTTACCCAATCTCTTTGTGTTTTAGTTTTTGCACATGTAAAGTTAGAAAAATAATCCTACAAATGCACAGAAGTGTTATAAGGACTGATGAACTGAGAGAAATACACCTGGAAAAGCTTGGTCCACAGGAAGTACAGTACTCAGTAGGCGCCTCTTTCTGTTCCAAAGAATAACTCAGGGATGCAAAGAGGCTGTTGCACAGTGAAGCCAGCCCCTTTCCAGTCTGTTCTGGGGAGCATTGGAATGTTCTCCGTAAGCTTGCAATTGATTCCCTCCGTGCTTTTCCTGATTTTGACATTTGTTTGTTTTTAATTGTCATTGTATGTCAGTATGTTTCTGTAATTTCTTTCAAATTCCTTGAGGAACATGGCAGGACTAAATCAACTAAAATGAACTATAGTTAATTATTTTCTTTCAAAAATGCTAAATTCTACAATGCTAATTTAATGACTATTGAGCATTACTTTTGTTTCCTTTCAAATTTAACATTGATTAATGCTGAGATTAGGCCTTTAGTATTGATGCAAGGCAGAAATTGAACTGTAGCCATCCCATACTTATAAATTCAGTCATTTCAAGGTTATGTTGTGGTAGAAGTCTGGGTCAGTGATGATCTGATGGATTGGAAGATGGGAGGGAAAAACTTCTTGGAGCATTTCGTCCCTGAGCTGTGATTTAAAGAGGAGAAAGTTGTGGTTTGGTTGCTGTCCCATAGATATGGAAAAAACTGAGTAACAGCTCACAGCCAGGAGAGGAAGAACCAGTGGAAGGAACCACACGACAATAAATTTAGTTGGTGTGGAAGGGGAAGGCTAGGTTAGAGCGGGAGATGAAAACAGTTGGAGAGGGCGGGCCCTGCTGGGAGAGGCCTTTGAACAAAATACTTGGAAATTTGTGTTTGGCTGGAAGTGTAGTAAGAAGTCAGTGTAGGTTACAGGTTATTACAGGATGTGGCCAAAGTGGTAGAAAAAAGGGAACAAAAAGAGGAAAAGAAGGACTTTGGAAACTGCATGCATATCAGGATAATTTATACATCACTAAATAGTCTATAATCTACCTGAAGACAAGTCCACTGTATGTGTTGAATGGGTGATGCACAAATGACCGTGCTATTGGAGGTGGGCAGCTCAGCTTCCAGAGCTAGTGATACATGGCCATGGTCAGGAAGAAGGCTTGTCAGAGACATCCTACGGGAAAGGCAGAACACTGTTATGTGTTAACATATGTATATATAATAGATGCACATGTATACAGTGACATAGAAATGTCAGGCATTGCTCTGATGAAACTAAGGAAGAGAGGAGGGTTAGATAAGGTCTTTGCATTTACAGAGCTTAAAATTTAGAGATGACACATTCATAGCTGCTCAACAGATTCTTACTGAGCACCAAACGCCAGCCAGGCTATATTCTGTTGGTGGAAAAAAGGGAAAGAATGTACCAAAATGCCCAGAGGTATCACTAGTGACTTTCTAAAGGGCTGGAGCTCATTATCTTCAGGGCTTTTCTACAAATGCGCTGTGTTGTTTGGAGGCAGCAGGGGAGAAGCGAATTCTCGGCTGCCCCAAGATGCCCTCTCTAGCAAACCAGTTTGTGGAAAAGAGATTTCTCTTGCAACTTAGGAGACACCTTAGGAATAGGTGTACAATGGATCGAATGATTTGTCTACTGAAATTCACATGTGGGCAGTTTGATGGCAATATGGTAGCATTCAGCGGTAAGGCCTTTGGGAGACAGTTAAGATGTGAGGCTGGAGCCCACCTGGATGAGCTTAGTGGCCTCAGGAGAAGAGGTCAAGAGCTCACTGCCGCTCCTTCCGCCCCACGAAGACACAAGACACAATCTCCTGTCTGCGCTGGAAGGAAGACCCCGCCAGAACCAGGCAGCCTCCAGGCCTGTGACAAATGAATGTTTACTGTTGGAGCCACCTAGCCTATGGCAATTTGTCATACTGGGGACCCGAGGCATGAACCGTGGTGTTATCTTTGGTCATCTTTGTCTCTGATTTCTTCGTATCTTGGCTTCTTTCCGTTCTGTCAGGGACAGCATTTTTGACGCAGTTTGGGAGAACACTAACAAGAAAATGTGGACATTTTTCTTACAACCCAAGATTGCAAAGAAAGAAGGTCATTGTTGCTATCAAGCTAGCAGAAAAGCTCCATGAGGAGAGTGACTATTTTTGGTCATGTGCTCATCCCTAACCAATCACTTTGGCTAGCGATAAAGCAGTTTTGCTTGATGAAGCTCAGGCCATTTCCCACCCGTGGGCCAGAAGGTTTTGTTAACTGTCCTATCCTTGAAAATTATGTGGGATGGAAAAAGAGTGGATGTCTCGAAGGAAAAATATTGATTAAAAGAAAGTAACAGATGCAGATATACACATTGAATATGTGTTAAAGACTTATTTTACTCAGTTATTGAGAAAGGATCCAGATATTATAACCTGTTCAGAGAAACAAACTGACTAGGGATACTGAAGCAAAAGTGCTAATGAGACAAAACTATTTTTTCCACGTTGGAGGGGAAGAAGGCCACTGAACCTGCATCAACAGGAAACAAACTACAGACAAGGACTATTTGATTGGTGTTGGTTTACTATCAGAGTCTCAATCCAGAGGAGCCACCTCTAGCTTCATTGCATAGTTTTCCACTGGGAGCACAAATATTCCCGCTATACTCGACAGGCAAGCAACTAGTATTCACGAAGGAGAGGGCGTAGTACTGAATAGAGAAATATTCCCCTCTCAGTTCCAGGTGGGACTAGCAGAAAACTACCTGAGTTCAAGCAAGGCAGACAATCTATGGGCTCCTCCGGAAGGGTCTCTGCCTCAGTTGTCCTTCGTGCGTTCTCTTGGTTTAATATGTGAGACATGTTTACAGAGTGTGCGAGATGAGTGTCACGTAGGGCATGTGCTGTGTGCACTTCCTCTGAAACAACAGGAAAATGCCACTACTCTTATGCTGCTTGTACATTACCTGAAGCCATTTTTGGAGTTCTTTGTTCACAGGATCAGAAAAGATTTATCATTTTATTGCTAAGAAATAAATTGCCTGTACATCAAATGCTAGAAGCATTGATGTTCAGGTTTTTATTGTACATTGCCTGAGGTTAATTTTGGTTCCACAGAGATATCAGTTCTGTAGTGGTTAGGTACAGCCACACTGAACAGGCATGGTGATTATTATTGTTGCAATTATCCTTACCATAAATTACATTGAATCTACAGGAAAAACAATAAACGACAAGAGATGACAGAAACTGCACTTTGAAGTTAGCTAGTCTCTGTTACATGCAAGCAAATACAGCTGCCAACTCTGATGAGCAGGACTTTTCTGGGTCTGGTCACTCCCAGCCAATGAGATGTGCTGTTCACTAGATAGAAGCTGGAGTTGGGCCAACTCTCCCAGAAGACAGCAGCTCAGGAGGAAATAATGGCTAAAATGCACTGGAAACAGGAAGACAAAAAGAGAAACAGTTGTGAATTTGGTTCAGTATCTAGAAAGACCAGGTAGTGTGTGAACTGTGGGCCTAACAATGAAAAGGAGGAATGCAGGCGACTGGGGTCCCCATCCCCTGTCAGTGCTTTCTCACCTTAATTGCCTCTGGCGGTGACACTGCAGGAAGCAGGTATCAGCAGAGCCCAGGAGACAGCGCAGGGGCTGTGTGTGGACACAGACCCTTCCCCCTGTCTTCGGCTCCCTGAGCAGATGTCACGCCTGGCCAGCAGAACTTGTGCAATCCTCACCGAGTTCGTGGGCCAGGAGAAGTGAACTGCGAGGCGGCCAAGGTCAGAGTAGGGGCGTGGTCCCTTGCCATAATACAAGGCAAAAGTGTCTTTCCTGTCACTCAGTGAGTCCTGAGAAGTATTCTCAGCCCTTATCCTCACACTTGTGTATTCCTTTGGGATGTAAAATATATTCCTTGCATCTCTCACTGTCTCTGTTTTGTCTATTTGTTTGTTTGTTCGTTTGTGACAGGGTCTCACTAGTTCAGGCTGGCCTCGAATTTGTGGTGATCCTCCTGCCTCAGCCTCTGGCATGCTGGAATCACAGGTGTGTGCCTCCAGACCTGGCATTATGGTCTGTCTCCGTAAAGATTTACTCAGTATAAAATGGAAAGACTGCGTGAACGAGGTGAGATTCCCCACAGGGCTCAAGGGAGCGGCTGCTGCTAGCCTGCTCCTTCCGAATCTGCATAGACCCGGTTCCCTCTCCACGGCACCCTCCGTGACCCAAGGCACTCTTTCTTCCCAACCAAGTTGCTCTCAGTGGAAACTCCTTCCCTCTCTTTGCCGGGTCCTTTAAAAATAAATAAACGAACTACCCAGAACCAGCAGGAAGTGCTCGCCAGTGTGGGCGGCAGGGTGCATGTCAGAGGGCAGGAAAGAAGGCTGACAGTGATGATGATGGTGATAATGATGGCAATGATGATGATGATGATATTGGTGATGGTGATGGTGATGATGATGATGAAGAGCAGCCTGCCTCTGGGAAGGAGGAGCAGGCCGCCCCAGCCAGGAGCAGAGAGCATAGGCTTGGGAAGCCAAGGAGGAGGAAGAATAGGAGGAGGAAAGCGGTGGGAGGTCTCGGTTCAGGTGTCCACCTTCTCACAGACAGGACCGTGGCTGCTGTGGACAGTTACCCAGTGCAGCTCCCACCCCCACTGCAGGCAGCTGCTCATTTTGGAACTCCTCACATGCCTGGGCTTTTGGTTGTATGTGTGTGTGCACATGTGTGACAGAGAGAGATAGAGACAGAGAGAGTCAGAGACAGAGAGAGACAGACAGAGACAGAGAGAGACAGAGACAGAGAGCGAGACAAAGACAGAGACAGAGAGAAAGACAGAGACAGAGACACAGAGACAGAGAGACAGAGAGAGACACAGAGACAGAGACAGAGAGACACAGAGACAGACAGACAGAGACAGAGAGACACAGAGACAGAGAGACAGACAGAGACAGACAGAGACAGAAATATGGAGACAGAGACAGAGATAGAGAGACAGAAAGACAGAGATAGAGACACAAAGAGAGAGACAGAGACAGAGAGATAGAGAGAGATAGAGACAGAGACAGAGAGACAGAGACAGTGAGAGAAAGAGAGGGAGAGAGAGAGAGAGAGAGTGCGCACGAGCACCGTCTGTGGCCCTGTAGGTCGAGGGCCACATGGAGGAAGCATCCCGGGCAGAGCAGACACTAGCACAGCGGTGCCCTCCCCTCGCAGGGACTGAGGAGGGCAGGACAACGGGGTTCTTGGACCCATTGTTTCCCTGAACTCACTGAACCAAGACAGAAAAAGCTTTATGTGAAAGATGTTTGTCCTGAGAACCCAGGCTGCTCCTGAAGACGCCCAGGGCAGGTATCTCCTCCATTGCAGCGAAGGGTACCGGTGTGACCTGGAGGGGAAGAATTCCCCCTTGTGGGAGGCTGGGGAGGAACAAAAGAGACAGAGAATTCATAGGCTCGTGGAAGGCAATATCAGGTCCGTGACTTGTTGGCCTGGTATTATGCTAGCTTATTCTTTCCAATGCTCTTGCTATAATAGTGTCATAAAATGTTGACACACTTTTCAGTTCTGAAGGAAGGTGGCAGTTACAGAGCTCTTGTTGTCTTAAGAAAATAAATTATTCTGTTGAAAAAGCTGCCTGCATCTCTTTTTCCTATACACGGTCATGACATAACTTCCATATGCAGTTTTGGGTTTTACATTAACTCAAGGGTTGTACAAAAACTCGTAATGACTGAAAGAGTGATGTGAACGTGGTCACTGACTCCAATGTGGCACGACTCACTGTTGTTTAGCACTTACTTTGTAGAACATGGGACCTGGACAGGCCAGTTTCCAGCAGTTTTCAGTGAAGACTCAGTGAGCTGGGACCCTCATTTACTTTACTCAAAAGAAAGCTGGATGGACAGGTTTGCTTTCTGGACCCTAAAGCAACGTACACCTAGCAAGGAGTAGGAGTTGTGCTTAAGGCAATGCAGTTTTCAGGTGTTCTATATTTATTTCAATTTGTAAATGTCTTTTAGTTTGGAGGAAAATATTTTGAAGTTTAACGAAAATGCAATTTAAAAAACACATGCATATGCGTTGTACTTGTAAACATGAGCAAAGTTAGGGGCTCGCACAGAGATGAGAATGTTCTCACCCTGACAGGAGGCAGCTCTGGTGTGGAGCTGGGCACATTTATCTGTCGAAACAGCAGCGAGCCTCTTCTGCACAGCCAAGGCCTGTGGGGAACTTCTGAACAGCATATTTAAAGAAAGAAAACCTGATATTTTAAATTCTCTTCCCTTCTTCTGGGATGTTGCTTTATATTCAACACAAACCCTTGCTTCTTGTACTTCCAGGGCTGGAAAAGCACCTTTAAACCAGAGGCCGGGAAACAAAGGGCCATGTGGGAGGCACTGGCAGCTGAGAGCAGCAGTCCCCAAATTCAGACCCATCTTCTACTGCCGGCAGATGGCTGCTCTGTTTAACTCTGCTTCCAGTTGATTAATCCGGACACTGAAAGAACTTTTAAAATCTTCTCAAGAATGTATTGAGCACCTGCTCTACACTCTCTTCTCGGGTGTTAGGGGGTAGATACTGAATAAGATAAGGGTCTTGCCCTCCAGGAGCCACAGCATGGCCAAAGATGCCACACTGGCACCTTGGAAGAACAGTGTGTATCTTCAGGCACTGACCCCAGGACATGTGATAATAGAATTCATTGAAATAATATCCCAGGCTTTGAAATCTTAGAGCTGACTGATGCTGCTCCACCTTCTCTGCAAAGTTCAGGTGGGCCTTTGGGAGTAACTTATCAGATGGCAAAATCTCGCTCACTGTATAATGGAATCCTTCATTATGATGTTGGACTCAACAGCTTCTGCATTATCAGATGAAGGGAAATGGCAAACATCTGTTCTGGGATTGTCTTTCACCTTTATTTGAAACAGGAGCAATAGCTCTGTGAGGGACCCTGACTACTCAGGGCTCTCAAGAAGAGTCCGCACTGTTCATAGCAGATGAACACACTGGTCATCATTTCTGTTCACAGCTGGTCCTTGTCATGAACTTCATGGGCAATGGGGAGCAAACAGGAGCTAAACTGTACAGTGTGCTGGAATTAAACTTTAGTTTACCCGAGAGTTAATACCCAATGATACTGCATACGTATTCTTATAAAACGTCATAACTTGAGTGCTATGAGTACAAACAGACATCTATTAAACCATATTTTAAAGTTTATTTAATGAATTGACTGTAAGACAAAGCTGAAGTGATATTTGACTTTATTCTTCTTATTGGTTTCATTATGTGCATATTAGACAGACCATCTCCAATTTTACAAGCACTGACTCCTTTCGTCCCTGTGCAATATGGACTAGAAATTAAATAGCTGCTTTGTGCAACTGGCACTCAGAATAGGTAATGAAAAATTAGAACTTAATTCTTAGCCATCAAGGTGTGCGTTACACTGTCTGTCCCCAAAGAACATGTTCGGTTTCCCCATATTTGTTGGGTGACATGGCTTACATTCCAAATTAGCTTTTGTAACTAGGAAGAAAGATGCAAATATTGGCTTTAAATATTTTCAGGGCTAATAATGTCAAAATTGAATTTTGTTCATAACAATGTGGCTCTGAACATGTTAGCTGTGGTATGAGCTATGATTTAAAATGCACTTGATTTATAATGGTAGTTAAGAAAGTACAGAGGAAAAGAAGATTGTTTTCCATGTAAGCATCGCTACCTGTCTTTTGGAAATGGCTCTGCAATAGCCATAAATATATTTGGTGCCTAATTGAAAATCAAATTTCTGTTTGAATAAAGTTTGAGAAAGATAATGATATGTTAGCAGATTGTGTTACTTTTTAAATTCCAGAATACTTAGACCAATTTGCCTTAATTTAAAATGTTACTTTTTTATACACATTAATTAAGAATAAACTATAATACTTAGATTGTAAATTTTTTTTGCTATGCAGTTCATGCTGGCTTTGAACCCACTATGGAGCCCAAGCTGGTCTCAAACTCACAGTAACCCTCCTTCCTCAACCTCCCAGAGTGTTGGGATTAAAGTCATACACCACCATGCCTGGTGACTATAATTTTGTTTACCTTTAAACATTTTTATCTTAAAATGTTTTTTTTTCATAGAAAAAGACATGTTTCTAAAGATTTTTGTTCCATTTATCTTTCCATTCCATTATCCTATATTTTTATTTGTTAATACTACTAGGTAACTAGGGTATGACTAAAGGCAATAATAGTACAATAATGTTTTGGTAAGAATTGACAACTACAAATCTCCTTTATCCCTTTTTCTTCCTTTCAGAAATGGGCTACTTATGAAGAAAAACTTGAAGGCAACTTGCATTAGAAGCAGAATCTGAGGCTTCCTTGCCTTATTCTTCAAACATTTACAAAACTGGTGTTTTAAAAAATATACTTTTGAGACTTCTAGGAAGATGGAGGAGCAGCAAGCAGCAGAGAACCAGCCTCTCCAAGATTTGGTCTCCAGACACTGGAATACAGCAATGTGAGGAGAGAAGGTGGAGGAAATGGGTCCTGGGGAGCCAGGAAGGATCTGAAGTGTGTATTGAGGCACATGAGAGAGTGAAAGCAGGGCTGTCAGTGCAGAAGAAGGAGGTGGCAGGCAGAGCTTTCACCTGGAGCCCTGGCTTGAGGATTGAGAGGGGAGGCTTGAACCTGCAGTTGCATGGTGACTACTGGTGATCCCAGAGGCCTCTATGGAGAAACCCAGCAGTGGAATAGAGCAGTGAACACAGGGGACTGCAGTGGCTGGTGAATTACTTGGGTTCAGACACCCCCAGCAGAGGACAATTGGCTCATAGCCATCTTGGGAAAGGGCCAGCTGAGTTCAGGACTCAGAGCAGCTGTGGACTGGCTTCATCTGGTAGGAGGTCAAGGATCCAAGTTCAAGCTGCCAGAAGGTGAAGAGTGTTGCAGGCTGAACAACTTGGGTTCCAGCCTTACAGCCAGAAACCAGGCTGACTTTCAGGGGAACTAAAGGTGCAGGCTTGCTGGGATTAGCTGCTACCCTGCCATAAATCTACTGCTGGTTTGCTGGAAGTAATTAACATGGATCTGGGCTCCATCTATCCCCCTGTCTACCACTGACAGCACAGACATGCCCTGAAGTGGACATTTTTTCTTTTCTTTTCCTTTTTTCTTTCTTTCTTTTTTGCTTTTCTGTTTTTCTTGATTGTTCTTGTTTTTATATGAATGTCAACATTTTCTAGTTTTTTTTGTTACTGCTGTTTTGTTTTGTTCTTGTTTTTATTTCTTCCTTCTCTCTTCCCCTTCTGCCTTCTTCACCAGTTTCCCAAAGTTTGTCCTCCAGACTTGCTTTCTAATCACTTCCTTTTCTTCTACTTCTCTATTTTTCCCCTAAACTTTTAAATTTTCTCCCCTGAAGAAAAATTACCATATTGAGGGCATATTTACTGTATATAATTTTCTGGTTTGTTTTAGATTTTGTTATATAACTACAAATCTATTTCATATGGTTAAAAGTGGCAAATTAATGGCTACCAGCCTGTCATTTTCTAGGCTGCGTTTGATGCTATTGTACTTATTTAGCCAAAGAGACAAGATTGTTCTAATGAGTTGTTCTTCCTGGTATGCCAAGAAGATTGTCTGAGGGTCATCAGCAATACTGCATACAAGGAACATATTTAATTTAAAAAGTTCATAAGCCAAAAGTCAAAAGGTGGAAAACAATAGCCCATGCAACAGGAACCTGGAAAAAATCAGGGACAGCTATTCTATTTGCAGACAAAGTAGATTACAAGCTAAGACTAATCAAGCAAGACAAACAATGTCACTACATCTTTTAAAGGGAAAAACCTAAGAAGAGATAATACAGTTTTAATGGGGGACTTCAGTACCTCACTGTCACAAATAGATAGATCAACTAGACAAAAAAATCAACAAAGAAATACTAGAACAGAACCAAACTTTTGAACAAATGCACTTAGTAGATGTCTACAGAGTGTTCCACCACACATCAGAATACACATTCTTCTCAGCTGCACATGGGATGGTCTCCAAAATAGAACATATACTAGCTCATAGAACCCAACAAGTTTTTTTTTTTTTGTACTGGGGATCGAACTCACAACCTCGTGCCTGCCAGACAGGTGTTAAGGCCGCTGAGCTAAATCCCTGGCCCTTAACTCATAGAACCTGCCTAAGTAAATAAAAAGGAATAGAAATTGTCCCATAAGTATTATCAAACCACAGTACAATGAAATTGTAAATCAATGGCAAAAGAAACCATAAAAGCTTCATAAACACATAGAAATTAAGTAACAACCTCTTGAACCACCAATGGGTCACAGATGAAATTAAAGAAGAAAGTAAGCAGTATCTATAATTAAACAATAATGCCAGTACAACATACTGGAACTTACGGGATGCAATGAAAGTAGTCCTATGAGGAGAATTTATAGTGTTAAATTCTCATGTCAGAAAAATAGAGAGAGTTCAAATAAAAAAACATAATGTTTAACCTCAAGTTTCTGGAAAAAGAATAGCAAGTCAAGCTCAAAGCTCATACGAGACAGAAAATTTTAAAGATCAAAGCAGAAATTAATACAACTGAGACTAAGGAAACAATACAAAGAATCAATTATTCCAAGAGTTCTTCGAAAGATTAAATAAAATTGACAGACCTTTAGCCAATCTTATCAAAAATGAAAAAAAGAGACTCAAATCCATGCAAGTAGGAATGAAAATGGTGAAATCACAACAGATCTTTAAGAAATCCAGAGGATCAAAAATACCTACTTTGAGAAACTGTATTCAAATAAGATGGAAAACACAGAAGAAATGAACAGATTCCTAGTACATATGAATTACCAAAGCTGAATCAAGAAGATACAAAAATTCTAAATTACTCAATATCAGTCAGTGAAATTCAAGATGTAATTAAAGACTTACGAACAAAAAAAAATGCACAGGTATAGATAGATTCACTGCTGAATTCTGCAAGAAATTTAGATAAGGCCTAATACTGTTACTTCTCAAACTCTAATGAAATTGAAAGGAAAGCAATCCTCTCCCAAGGTAATTCCTGAAAGCAAGCATTACTCTGACACCAAAACCAGAGAAAGATACAAGTAAAAAACAAGACTACAGGCCAATCTCCCTAATTAACACAGTCACTAAAATCCTCAATAAAATACTGATAAACAGAATTCAGCATATTATCAAAAATATTATACAACATGACCAAGTAGGATTCATCCTAGAGATGCAGGGATGGTTCAAAATGCAAATCAATAAATGTAACACACCACAACAGAGCCAAGGACAAAAACCACATGATCATCTCGATGCAGAAAAAGCATTTGACAATGTCCAACAAAGTTTATGATTAAAAAACCCACAGAAAATTTGAATAGATGTTCTTTATCTCCATCTGATAAAAGCCATCTATGACAAACCAACAGCTAACATCATACTAAATGGACAAAACTGAAAGCTTTCACCCTAAAATCGGGAACAAAAGAAGGATGTACACTATCATCACTCTTATTCAGTATAGTTCTCGAAACATTAGCTAGAGCAATTAGACAAGAGAGAAACAAAAGGAATAAAGATAGGAGAGAAATTTAATTATCTTTTTAAATAGGTTCTCAAAACAAGATGAAAGGAATTCAACAATGGTTGTTATACTGCATGCTGCCATCTTCAAAATAGTTGCTCAGGTCACCAGATACAGTAATAAAACAAAAGAGTAAAACAGAACAAAACATTGGATTTCAAAAACAAGACAAAAGGAAGTCCCCTACATTTGCCACCGTGCACACTACCATCATCCAAACAGATACCCAGACCACCAGCCCCAGGCCTGCAAAATCAATCAAACAATACAAGCATTGAGCTATTCCTTTCATCTCAGTTGCTATCATCTCACCCTGAGTTCCCAGGCAGGGAGGATGCTCTTTTGGTTTTCCAGCCCACATACTGACTGTCTTATGGAAGGGCGTGGTTTGGCTTCTTGCTGAGTCTTTCCTTGTTCGCCGTGGTGGACCTTGGCTCACGGGAAGGGGTGGTTCGGCTTCTTGCTGAGTCTCTTCCCATTCCCTTAAATTATCGTTATTTGCAGATGATATGATATTGTATGTAGGAGACACCAAAAACTCTACAAAAAGACTTCTAGATTTAATAAACAAATTCAGTGACATAGGTGGATACAAAATCATCACTGAAAAATCAATACCATTCCTGTACTCAAATAACAAACTCGGTGAGAGAGAAATTAGGGAAGCCACATTTTTTGTAATACCATACCAAAAAAAAAAAAAAATCTAGGACTCAGTCTAATGAAGGAAGTAAAATACCTTCATATTGAAAACTGCAGTACTCTGAAAAAGGAGATCAGAAAGGATATCAGAAAATGGAATGATATCCCTTGTTCTTGGATAGGCAGAACCAATAACTAGTGAAAATAGCCATACTTCCAAAATTGTTATAAAAATTTAATGAAGTTCAGATCAAAATACCCATAGCACATCTCATGAAAGTAACAGAAACAATCCTGAAATTCATTTGGGACCAGAAAAGACATAGATGAGCAAAACTAATTTTGGGCAATGAAGGCAAGGCAGGAGGCATCACAACCCCTGACTTGAAATTATACTATAAAGCTACTGTGATAATGGCATGGTACTGGGGAAAAAAAAAAAAACAGATCTGAGAATCAATAGAACAGATCAGAAGATGTGCAAACAATTCCAAACACACTCAGCCACATTATCTTTGACAAATATGCCAAACACCAGTACTGGAAGAAAGCCTCTTTAATAAACAGTGCTGGGAAAACTGGCTTTTCATGTGCTGAAAATTAAAACTTTACCCATATCTTTCACCATACACCAAACTAAAATTGAAATGGATCAACAATCTGAATATTAAAACAGAAACACTAACTCTGCTAGAAGATAAATAGGTAGAACTGTTGAAGACGTAGATGTAGGCAAAGACTTTATGAACAAAACCCTGATGATACAGGAAATATCACAACCAACAACTGGGATCTCATCTTATTAAAAAGCTTTTGCCCAGCAAAAGAAACGGCCAAAAAAATGCACAGACAACCCACAGTGTGGGAAGAATTTTTTGTCAGCTGTACTTCAATCCCTAACTTGCTCCTTTCCCTTCCAGTTAGCTCCTGCCAACCCTCCAGACTGGTTCTTTCCTTTTTCTCCTGACTTCACTCTTCTTTTCTGCCATTCCCTTGTTCAAGTCAAATTACACAAATTTTATAAAATGATGTCTAGGTAGTTCAGCTATCCTCCTGATCTGAACTAAAATATTGCTTAAAATACATTTTAAGTGATTTTTATCTAAAAACGAATGCAAATATTTTGGAATATGTGTCCAGATAAACTTATTAAGCTTAAGACTGTATTCAAATTAGAGATAAAAAAGAGAAACAATTGCTTCATGTTCCTTCTACTAGAAATTCTGAAGGTTATAATTTACCTTCTGAGTCATGGTATAATTAGATTATATTTTATTAGACATCCTTTACAAATTTAAAATACTGCTATTTTTTACATGCACAGAAGAAAATCAGTTTGGATAATTATATTTAGGCATTAATTAAAATCAACCACAAAATAGACACTTCATTGTGTCATTTATCAACATACTTGATATGTATATCTAAAGTGCATTATGTTACAAAAAATATAGAAATTCAGCAGCACCAAGATACATTTACAAAATAAATACATCAGTTGACAAAATAAATTATGGTAAATGTGATAATAATTGGGCTAGCCTTGGCAAAAAGAAAAAAATATTCACAATGACCAATGTGCAGTTTCATAGAGCAATGAGGGAGGCAGTTTTATTTCAATGCATTTACAGTATTTACAGACAATAAATATCTTTAATAGTTTCTATGCTTCCTATTACAAAATCCTGTAATACGTCCTTGGAAGGTCTCTGCTGAAAATTTCAATGCCTCCTGCAAATAGAAGAAAAGGAAACAAGAGGAAAAAGAGGTTAATTTGCTTCCAAAGACATAAAATAAAGGATATAAATTAAGAAACACAGAATCACAGTGCGAAGAGAACCAGGGGACTTCTCACAAATCTCTTCGATTAGAGGCAGGGATCATTTTTCTCCAGAACCTCTGCCCCAGCTCAGGTCTTTAACCCAACTAAATGATCAGTGTGATGCAAAAAGGAAAAAAGGCCTACATGTCTGACTGTGTCAGAAAAAAACAGATCCTGTGAAAATTTCCCCACGCTCTCAGCTGGCAAGTCTGGGAAGGGATGAACTTGACAGTGCGGCATTTAGCTAGGCTGGACACCCATCAACAGCACACCTTGCTTAGAGTGTTTCCCAGTATGGCAATTTAGTTTGTTGATCTTATCCATGCGTTCATTTGCACAATCTTTCATTGACATAACAGGCAAGCAGTGAAAGCAAGGAACTTTGGGTGCAGGATGGAAGGGTATATAGTTCAGCAGAGCATGTTTATTTAATGATATATGATGAGATCTGTCACTTCTTTAACTGTCCTCATGCATTAATGAATGAAACTGTGACTGGATTTTAGCCTTCAAAGACAAAACTAAGAATTGTTTGTCTCTCACTCTGTTGGTATTCTCAATGAATCCCGCATTTAGTAATTAGGAAAGCCTACTTTAAATGGAAGAATACTAACAAGAAATTGATGTAGAAGTACAGAATAGAAGTATTTCATACCATTATGTCTGTTTTACTATTCAGAAGTTACCACTGGGATTGGCACCTTTTTCCAACTTATCTAAATAATGTAATGACAGTTTTTAAGATGGGTTGGTAGACTTTTCTCTTTCTTCTCTGAGTAGTCTACTTTAGTGAATACTCAACCATTTCTAAGGCAACAGCTACAGAATGGGATCTGATTGGCTGTTGAACACTGAATTTACAGTGAGTGTTGTGGACAGAGTTTTATATGGCAAATATGTATGGATATGACAGCTACAAAAGAGCAAGTCTTTCATTCCTTCCTTAGATGATGCTAGAGATGGAACTTAGGGTCTCACACATGCTAGGTAATTTCTCTATCACTGAGCCACATCTTTGGTCCCTTATAAATTTTTTTCTTTTCTTCTTCTTCTTCTTTTTTTTTTTTTAATTTTGACACAGAGTCTTGCTAAGTTGCCCAGGTTGGCCTAGAACTTGTGATCACCTGCCTCAGTCTCCTGAGTAGCTAAGAATACAGATATGTACCACTGCACCCAGCATAAGAGAACAATTAGCAATTTTGAAGTTTTACATGCAGTTTAAAGAAAGAAAACCAAGCTGAGTATTTAGGATAGTCTCATGTCTTAAGGAATTGATCTGTTTACCAATGGTTTTGGTTGGAATGCTAAAACAAAAGGTTTAAAATTAATGTTTTAACTAGCAGATGGACATGGATGGATATTATGAATAAAGTAAAAAGGAAACTTCAAAATTCAATAATTTGTGTACCATACTTATTTTAATGAGTTGAGTTTAAGAATAGTAAGGAGGAAATGAAAAAATATTTAGAGCATTATTTTCTCAAAAAAAGAAAAAAAAACAAGTAAAATAACCAAAGACAACATCATTTAATTATCTTTCACCCTGTCTGGTTTGTTATCTTCCCTTTGGAATTGTCTTTTAACAAGTCACACACAGAAGAGACAAATAAAAACATAACACGACCTAAAAATGTATGTGTGCAATATATGTAGGTCTGACAATATTTTAGCTCTTCTGACTACGGAAAAGCTTTTTATATTTTTCAAAATCAATGTTTACCAACTCTATGATTTCTAATAAAAGAGTCTCACTGTATCTGGATATCTTATCTGCAACACCAAAACTTTAAAATATAGCCCCTAAAATTTAAAGTTATATATCTCCTCCTGAAAGGTCATATGAGAGGAAACAATTTTCCCTCTAAGAAATTCTATGTATCGGATAATAAAACTCATGTTTGTCACCTCATCAAGCCTTTCAGAGTTTCAGACTATAATGCAGAGGACTACAGAGAGGACATTAAGAAAGACTGGTCTCTTATAAAACTTTAAAATAGTGAGTCTGAAGATTTTATTTGGATTACAAAAATCTGCACAGCCCCGAACACTCTCACCAGCACACTCCTCAGTCTCCCACTCTCCTCACCTCTGCAGGGTCGTGCTGGGAGAAGGCCAGTATCTGGCTGCTGAACTTTTTTTCTGTGAATGTCCATCAAAAACAGGGAAGTAAAAGGAAAAGCAGAGACATCCTATTCCTTCAGTGCTGGGTCTGGATTCGATTAGGCCACGGTCTAACTTTCACTAGATGTACTTTAACTTAGGGGTAGGGTTGGGCCTAAGAATTGACCAGGGTTGATTTTCATTAATTCTGGAGGTACTTGAAGACCACTGCAAATTTTAAATGAGCAAACCCCATAAAAATTGATTATACTTTTAAAAATAATCCTTATGTACAATGAACAAAAATAGGTTTTGACATTAAAGTAGGCTCCTCATGTTAGTTATAAATACCCATGGTTAGGGTCCCATCTTAAAACATGCTGACTATGCAAGGCAGGACTGTGGGGTCTGTCACACCCTGCAGATCCACTGGAGACTTGCCAGGTGGGTCATTTGCTGTGCTGAAGATGTCTCTAGTGCCACTTCTCACTGATCGCTGAAGTTGTACTACAGATTCAATATCATTTCTAATTTATGTGTTATTTAATAATGGATTTGTGAATTTAAAGAAAGAAATTGCTGGTGAACAGACTCAAACTTCGCTTTGAAACATCACGCTGCAATCTATGTGTACCAGTGTCAAAGAACTGAAGTAATGGAACTCTTTAAATAATAAGATTGCATTAGTTGCATTTGATGCGTTCTTGTGTTCTCATGTTGTTTCTTGCTTTTTCAAACCCCACAGAAGTGCTGTATCAAAAAGCAAAGCAAAATAAAATAAAAAACAAACCAAAAAAACAGGTGCTACCCATCAGTGGAAATGTGTGGACAAAGAAGTAACCCCAACAGAGCACTGACCTAAGTATCAGAGATGGGGAAAAACCCAGTTCTGAGGGCAATCTTTCCCGAGGACTAACTCAGGTCTTCATTGTGAAGTGCTTTTGTGTTATATTTTACACTATGAAGTTCACATCTGCCTCTTTTTTGCTTCATAGAAACATAGCCCATGTGTACATGTGTAGGAAATGTATATACTTATGTACATTTACATATGGTGTGATATATGTGGATATATGTACATGTATTATATAGTGTAATCAGAACTAGGTCTAAAAGCACATGCACAACAATATGTTGCAACTTACTGAATGTTTCTGATAGGCATTTAATGCATTTAATCCTTACCCAACTTTATGTGGTTGATAGAGTTATCTTCATTTCACAGAAGATGAAAGTCTTCTCCAACTAAGTAACTTGCCAAAGGTTATGAACTTTTATAACTTCAGACCCCAAACCTGAACTGAAGTTATTTGACTTTAAAATCTGTGAAATGTATATAAGCTAAGGATAACAAGCAACATAAATGTACAGTCTTATTACTCCTACTGTATTACTCTGGAAAAATTACTTCAACTTGTCAGTGGACAAGTAGATGCATGAGAAAAATGTAAATCTTTCTCAAGTTGATGTTTAAAATTTTTTCAGAAATCATTTCCTTTTCATGAGCTGGCAGAAATCAGAGTTAAATTTAATTAAACAAATAAAATGTTGTTTAAAAATAATTTCTTTAAATTGAAATCAATTAAAAATTTAATTTAATACACTTGATTAAATAGATAGTGAATAACTCAGAACTGTTTGCAGTAAGATATTGTTCTGCAGTGTTTGCAGATAGTATCAAAACCTTCCATGTTCTTCCTTAAAGTGAAAAAAAAAAGAGTAAGACATGAAACGACTTTCTAAAAAGAACTAAAAATATTCTGTCAAGTTTGCCAAGATGTGAAAGTAGAGGAATAAATACACTTTTCAGGAAATGATGAAGAGGGTCATTAGTTTCTGAAGCCTGTGACTAAACTATGACACTAGTAGAGCAGGGGTGAGGTGGTGTGGTGTGGTGCAATGTGGTTGGTGTGGTGGTGTTGGTACGGTGTGGTGTGTGGTTAGGTAGTACTGTGCAGTGCGGTTGGTTAGGTGTGGCTGGCTGGTGTGGTGTGGTGTGGTTGGTGTGGTGTGGCTGGTGTGATGTGGTGTGGTTGGCTGGTGTGGTCTGGTGTGGTTGGTGTGGTGTGATTGGATAGTGCGGTGTAGTGTGGTTGGTGAAGTGTGGATGCGTAGTGAGGTGTGGTGTGGTTGGTGTGGTGTTGCCAGCACGGTGTGGTGTGTGGTTGGGTAGTGCGGTGTAGTGTGGTTGGTGAGGTGTGGCTGGCTGGTGTGATGTGGTGTGGTTGGCTGGTGTGATTTGGTGTGGTTGGTGAGGTGTGGTTGGGTAGTGAGGTGTGGTGTGGTTGGTGAGGTGTGGCTGGCTGGTGTGATGTGGTGTGGTTGGCTGGTGTGATTTGGTGTGGTTGGTGAGGTGTGGTTGGGTAGTGAGGTGTGGTGTGGTTGGCTGGTGTGGTGTGGTGTGGTTGGTGAGGTGTGGTTGGGTAGTGAGGTGTGGTGTAGTGTGATTGGTGAGGTGTGGTTGGCTGGTGTGATGCAGTGTGGTTGGTGTGGTGTGGTGTGGCTGGTGTGATGTGGTGTGGTTGGTTGGTGCAGTGAGATGTGGTTGGGTAGTGTGGTGTGGTATGGTCGGTGAGGTGCGGTGTGGCTGGTGTGGTGTACGGTGGTGGTGGGCCGCGGTGATGGGCTGTGCTGTGTGGGCAGAGATGGACACTGCCACAGGCAGACACACTCCCGCCCGGCTGTGCGCCCTAGGAGAGCCCCCGGAGCACCCAGGGTGGAAGAGACTGTTACCGTGATGCGGGCTCCAGCGTGGCAGGGACCGGGGCCGGGTGCTCCATGCAGCGTCCACTGCCCACGGCCTCCGGGGTGGGCCAAGCGGAGCGCGTGCGCCGCTTCTTCTTCTCCTGCTCCTTGCGCTTGCCTGGCTTGCCTTTCTTCTTCTTCCCGGGTGTCTTGAGGGGCTGCTCCTTGTAGTTCTCCACCTTGTTGGTCTCCTGAGTCAGGTACCTGCCCTCGTCGTCGGAGCCGAAGCGCACCGGGTGGTTTTTGGTGTTGGGCGCAGGCTTGGAGTTGGGCGACACCTCTGAGGTTGCTCGGATCTCGGCTGTGTGGATCTCAGCCATGAGATGGTGCAGGAAGTAGCGGCGGCGCAGGTCCTGGATGGACTTGCCCTTGTCGTGGAGCAGCTGATGCTCGGACACGGCCCTTTTGCTGCCAGGAAGAAACCCAGAAAAGCACGCAACATCAGAGGACAGCTGCTGGTGAAGACCAGGCCTAGCTAACCCTCTGCCTCCAGGGTCCTCGCAGGCCCCATGGGGCGCGGGAGGGCAGAGGGCGCTGAGGCTTGGCACCTCCAGAACACAGCACTCTGTTCTGGGCCTCATCTGTGTAGGAGGCCAGTGCCAGATTCTACGCTGCCTTCCCACCCAGTGTGAAATGCTATGGCTCTCCTCAGCTACACTCGGAAAAGGACGGAAGCCTCTTCAGTGCTCTGTTGGAGAAAAGGGAAGTTACTTCACCTGAGGACTCTCCTAAGCCTACCCATACATGCGTGTACACACACGCAACACGCACACACCCCACACTATTGCCCCACTAAGAAAACAGTAATTCTGACTCCCAGCAGCAAATACAAAACTAGAAGCCATGACCCAAGCCGTGAAGTCTGTCTAGGAAACAGCTCACTGAGGAGTCAATGAAGAGAGCAAAAAATGAGAACAGTCGTCACTCTCTGGCCCTAATGGCCAGAATGCCAGCTTCCTTCTAGGATTCTAGTTGTGGACTGATGTTGAGCCATGGAGTTTGTACAGAAAAGACATGACTTCATAGAAAGGAATTTAACAGGAGCTGGCCTAAATGAGGCATGCAGGAGCCTTTCTTCCTTTTTTAAGGTGTCACGTGTGACTAGATAAAATGCCACTTACTCTGCCCCAGTCCTTAGTAATCTGGAAACTTTTAATAACCTACGAATTTGAGGTTTGTGTACAATGTATCCTCTTATAACATTTTAAAAGAATAGGACTGATAGAATTGCATATTTCATAACCACTGCAGCTTAATACATATTTTTACCAAAATGTCATGTGAAAAGGAAGTTCTGAGCCAGTGCTAATGGAGAGTATTGGGGGCTTTTATTTCTTTCTCAACTCTTGGCTGAAGTCCTCAATGTGCACTGCTCTCCACATCTACTGTACCGCCCATTCTCATTTAACCTGAAGCCAAACTTCCAATGGTTGGCCTGTTCAAATCCAGCCACCGTTGCTCACCCTCTCTGACTGCACAGATGTCCCTCATCGGGGTCAGCTTGTCTGATGTGAGTCACCAGCCTCTGAAGCCTGAGGGCCCCACTCTCCCAAGATGCTTCCCCAGGGACATGCAGTGATCATTTGATCCCTTATTTCATAAAAAGCCTACAATTCTGTCCAGTCTAAAGTAGTTTTTTTCTTTCCATCTGCCTCTTAGAGGAAATTGACATATATTAGGAAACATGAATCTTATTAAATGCTAAATCAGAAATGCTGTTAGACAAGCTATGTAGTGTTTCAGAGACTTCTGCCTTTAAAATATTGAAAAGTACAAATCTCTGATTGAAAAATTGCATTAGAGGGTCAGAAAGACAATGACATCTTCATCACCAACAGGGAATAAGGTCAAGAAAATGTTCTCTTTATTTCCAAAGTAAGACGTAAACTGACACTGGGATACATGACTGGCATGTACACTCTAGATACCTAGGTGGTAAGTAGGAAATTCAGATTATGGAGCTTTTGCAATTTAGATAACTCTGAAACACTCAGATAAATATGGTATCAACAATAGTCTGTTACTCAATATGTCTATAAACATTATATAGCACAACAGTGGACATGGCATTTATCACATGCATAGGTTTCGACACAGAAAAGCAAGTATGTTATGCTTTATGATCCTTGATTATTGTAGAAAAACCCAGAACTTTGGAGAAGATGCTTAACATGATAGCTCTAAATTCAGTCAACACAATTGTTCTCTGAAGAAGAATCACTCTTAAAGGAGTTTTCAGGGAACAAGATTACATTTCTAAGGCACTATCAAGTAAAAGAGGGAATAAAGAGTAATGGCAATTCCTTCTAGCACAGGAAGAAGTAGGATGCTTGTGCTGGTGGGAGGATCCTATGGAGGGACTCAGAGTTTGAGAAAGTTCTGTGGTACACAGAGGAGACAGCATTAGGGTACTGGAGTTAAGATGACTCACCAGAAGTCCCTCCAACCCCTATGACTCAGCTGAAAGTTATGCTTTTCATTAAGTGAACAGACCTAGTCTGGTTCCCAAGTAAATCAGCCAGTGATGCTTTGGGCTTCTCAACCTACTTGGGTTCCCGCTCTAAAGTACACCCAGATGTAGCCACCTGCCAAGCCATGCTCATCCACGCAAGGACGTCCAGAGAGCCCACTCCCCAGCCTCCAACCTGACCATGTTCTGACCCCATTAATCAAAATCTTGTGAATTCTGCCTGCATGAATATGCCACAATGAAACCCATTATTCTGTATAAATAAACAGTACAGTATTCTGTATAAATAAATAAATATATACACTAATAATAAAAATTAATCTTTCAGGCTAGCAGGGCCAAAAGATCACAGCTTGTAAATGCCTCCTTTGCACAGTTTAGAAAGTCTTATTATAGTAACTTTCCCTCAAAAGTTACCTCCTAGTTTTTAAAAAATATACTTCTTATGCAGTTTTCCCAATGCTTGGTGTGAAAATTGGGGCATAATATGATTTGATGAGATGTTAAAATTTTTTTCAAGAAACTAGCCTGATTTTGTGTAATTGTAGACTAATGTTTTGTCTAGTACACATTTACTGTTACTTGGCAGCAATGCAAAAATAATGACTTGGTTTTTTAACTTCACTTGGCTGTAATAATTTGATGAAACATCTTTATTTACTGATGATTTCAGCCTCCATGAAAAACCATGGCTGTAATGTGATGACCCATTAGCCATTAACTACGAAATGTTTTGTGGTACTTTTATAACCATCTGCTGAGTGTGAGTGTTTAACTACAATATTATATTTCACCCACAAACAAAACTACAACAGAGTCTCTGGCTGCTAAATGGTTTCTGAAGTGTATTTTGCAAGGTGCGACAAAGGAAGAGTTAAAAAATAGCCATCAGGACAACTTAACACTATTTTTATGCTGTGCTTGTGGATGCAATCATGGTTCATTTACTGTTTCTCAAAAGAGAAAACAGGTATTTCCGAAGCAACTTTTTAAAAATTGGCTCTGTTCCAAGACAGTATTTCCTAGCCAAATAAATACAACATGTAAATGCACTTTAAAAATTTCAGTCTTCATCTATATTCATAGCTGGATGTTAGATAATTGAATTTAATGCAAGTCTCAAAACGAGCAAAAGTCTGAAGACAACTTCTAAAATACATCAGCAAAACGTTGATCTGAAGAACACAATGCAGCTCTATCTCCAGCACAATGTTCTACACAATTTGCCTTAGGAGATTTCTAATAGATTTTCACTTTGGTGCCAAGGTTCAGACATGTCTAACGTAATTTCATTTAAGAATTTTCTGTTCTAATAATAATAGACCAAGGCACATATATAAAACAGTTGCTTTTTTGTACACCCGTGGGAATTTACAAGGAAGCCCCATGGACCTGCCTGTAGACATTAGGATACTGCTATTTTTATTGTTAAGTGTAAAAGTTCTCTGTAATTCCTTCTCCAGAGTCAAATTCTTCTCGGTTCTTAAACTTCATGGTTCTCCCACATTGAACACTGGCTTTGCAGCTTCAGGATTTGCCCAAGGACGGTGTGACACACGCTTGCGAACTGGCAGGTCCCTCACCCCGGAAGACAGTGTGGCTCTGCCACTGTCGCCACTTTCCAGTCACAGAACTAGAGCCTTCTCTGGGTGGCTAGCATGTGTCCTTATTCCTAAGCCAAAACTGTCCTTAAAAAATCACCAGAAGAGAATGCCAAAATACAAGTTTTCGGTCTACAATGCAAATATTTGACTCCAGATTAAAGGACTGTTAGTAATAATTCCAAGAAAAAGAAAGTTTCTGTACCTAAAGTTCGTTCTGGAACCAAGCAAGCCAGCCTTCCCGAACGCTATCAACACAGCTGCCTGCATGCTCTTTAGTACTTTCTTATATAATATGCCTTCATTATGTAATATTTTATATGCTTCAAGTTATGTCACTCATAATAAAATTGGATGGAAGGGTTTGCTTCTTACACTCACGCTGCCACCCGAGTTCAGAGTGGAGAGACGCGCGCAGAGCTGCATCCTCTGGTCCCTCAGCACCTTCCGAGTTATACAACCGCGGGCGCTCGGTCACCCTCTTCTCACCACAGGCAGGGTCTAGCCACGCTCGCTCCCCGGGGACGCGCGGCAAGTTCGTCCGGGCGGGAGTGCTGGCTGCAGCCCCTCACGGGGAGCCGCGAGCTCCTCTCTCCCGCCAGGGCGAGGCTCGCGGCGGCCTCGTCCCGGGCCTCCCGGCCCGCCCGCCCGCCCGGGGATGGGCACTTACAGCCGGCGGCCGAGCCCCTCCAGCGAGCGCCCGCAGGAGGGTACCGAGCAGCTCAGCAGGAAGGCGGCGACGCTCCACTGCTGGACCAGCCTCCGCAGCATCGTCTCCGCTGGCTCGCCGGCCGGGACCTGCACGGAGGAAGGGACGCGGCTGAGTCCGGCTGCCCGCTACCACGCGCCCATAGCCTGACCGGACAGCGCCTCACGCGCGAGGGCCTCTCCCACGTGGGAAAGAAGAAAAGGGTAGAGGAGAAGGAAAAGAAAAGAAAAGAAAAGAAAAGAAAAGAAAAGAAAAGAAAAGAAAAGAAAAGAAAAGAAAAGAAAAAAGAGAAGAAAAGAAAAGAGAAGAAAAGTTCCCCAAGCCTTCAGCTCTCACTTACTCAGAAACCAGCTACTCCAGCTGCGCTGCTCCTAAACCGCACGGGCAAAAACGGGCCAAAAGGGAGAAACAGAAGCGGCGGAGGCGCTTCCCCCAACTAACAGTGCGCACGAGACGTTTTATACATGCACTGGTGACCAGCAGTGTGTTTACACGTCTCCCATAGCAATGCCTAATTCCTCTGGCCACCAAGCCCGGGTGCGCGGCCGGCGTTCGCCTCTTCCTAAGCAAGTTCCCCCCGCGGTCCACTGCGGGGCGAGCCGGGGCCTCCGCGTCCGCAGCCACTTGTGGCGAGACCCACATATATATGCATAGCCGCGCGTCTACCTCCTCTGGTGGGCTGGCTGCTTCCGGAAAGCTGACTCCACACGCCCCGGGAACAGGCTCGGGGCGCGCGTGTCGCCGGCCGGCGGCCCAGGTGGCGGCGGGCGGTGGCGCAGGGCGCGGGCGGGCGGCTGTCCCGGCTGAGGCGCGCGGGGGCGCAGGTTGGCGGCGGGAGGAGGAAGTTCACACGCTCCCGGGACCTGCGGCAGTGAGCGGGCCGCACAGAGGTGGCGCCCGAGGAACGCGCGCCCGCCGGCCGGGCGGGGACTCGCCGTCCCCGCCTCCCCCACGCGGGCCGGGAGCGTGGGCGGACCCGCTGCTCCCTCTGCCAGTCGAGGTCCTGCAGAGCGCGCGGGCCGCGGGGCCGAGACCCCGGCAAGGAGGCCAGCGGAGAGCGGAGAGCGGGGGAGACGGGATGGGACACGGTCCTGGGCCTGGGGTGCTGAGGGTCCCTGAGCTCGCCGGGGAGGGCGTTCGGGACGCTACGGGAGGTCTTCTCCTGGCGCTTTTCTGGGGCGAGCCGGGCGGGAGGCATCAGCTAGGAGGAGGGGAGCGTTTGCTTAGGAGCGGGAACGTTTCAGACTTCAGGTCCTGACCGCACTTCTCAGTGTTGGGGAACAGCTGGGGACACCTGGCGCGCGTCCCGGAAACCTGCGCCAGGGTGGGAACCCCCGCTTCCTTGGAGTCCAGAGAGGACCCGCGCGCGACCCTTCCGCCCACGACCAGAGTTTGCCCCGCTCTCCGAGCTCCTGCTCGGCGACCGGCTCCCGAGCGCCCGCTGCGACTACAGGACGGCCGTGGTGCGCAGTCGACGCCAGGGGCGAGCAGGGCTGTCCGCGGGGCTGCGGCGCGGAAAGGCGGGCTGCTGTGTCCCGGGGCAGCGCGTACCCTGCCAGGAAGGATCGTGGCACCCGTGGATTTCCGCCCCGCGGGCTCCTCTGACTTTGTGAAGTGAACGCGAGCGCCTGGGACCCGTTCAAGAGATGTTTGTTTTCTGTATGGTCCCGCTCGCTGCAAGGCCGGCGCGATTCCGAGCTGTGAGCGCCTTCAGGGAGCCTGACCTCCGTCCAGCTTGCGCTCGGCTGCCGGTCCACACGTTTTCACCTGGGGTGGGTGAAACAGCGCCCTCTCCGACCCTAGCTCACCTCGCTCCTTTCCTCACTCAATTGCAAAGAGCTGCTCCTCTGGGCGGGCTCACCTCTCTCAGGAGCTCCCAGGTCCCTCAGTTGATAGTTTTAAGCCCCAAGCTAAAAAACGTGGTTTCCTCTCACTTAAACAGCAGTAGCAGCAGCAACAACAACAACAAAACCCTCTGGGAAATTTCCACAGCTTCCATTTAGCACTTAATAATTTCTAAGTATTGAACGTGCTTGGGTGGCCTGCGCAGCAAAGCCTCAGCGCTCAGGACGGCAGCCTTTGGCCTCCACAACCTCTGACTTATAATACATTCTTTCCAAAAAGAGGAGTCTTAATGGAATCATTAGATCGGAAGGGAGAAATCCATAAAAATAAGTAAATCACAAATGAGCCTTTTCATACTTGCAAGCTGTTTACCATTAAAATATTCGCTCACACAATTAAAAAAATTCTAAACGTACGTTGCCAAGTTTCAAACTACCCAGGCTTTATAATGTCACCTCTCCCCAATAAAAGGTTAAAAAAAATAGGACTGACGATATTAAATCAGTTATACTGTAAATACGTAAATCAATTATATTCTTAGAATATTATAAGAGGTGACATCAACAGACTGCTTTGATTTATGTTGTTTTTTCTACTAATTAAGAAACCCCCCCCAAGTTTTCTGGTGTTAATGGCAAAACATCTATCAAATATTTTTAGAGTTTCTTCTCCAATACAAAAAAAGACAAAATATAGACACAGGAAAAATAAATACAGTACTCTTTGTATCTTTGGGTTACTAACATTTCCACATAATATGTTACCTCAACTTTTTCCTTGGTGTACAGGCTTCTCACTGCTCTTTTGACCCAAGGAGGGAGATCTCAGCAGCTTCTTTCAGAAATATTTCTTGTTATTCTTTAAAAAAAAAAAAAAGAAAGAAAATAAGTAAAAATCAAGTTGTAAAAGAATTAAAACTTCTTGTAAGGAGAATTAAATTTCTTGTTCTGTTCCCACTAAAAGCAGTTATTAGAAAGCAGGTACCTTATCCAAGCTGTCCTGCTCATTACCTGCAGTAGAAAATCTCCTCAATATATACACAGGACCCTGACTCAGGCTCTCCTGAGAAGGGTATTTCCTGATGTCATCACCCAGCTGCCAATATAACGATGTTCTAACGCTAAGGACACAGGACTGCAAATGAGACACAGTAGGAACTTTTTTTTAAGGCTTTGGTCTACAACAAGTGCCATAGAGACTAAATGTTTCTTAGACCTTGTAAACACACCTTACTAAATAGGAGGATTTGGAGCCTGCCTTTAATCTGCAGTATTTCCTTGTGAAGACAGCATGGCATTGTGAGCTCTACACCTACAGGGTTGCCTGGCCCAGGAGCAAGTCCCAGACTTACATCTTCCCAGCCTACTGTGGCAGTGTACTACATCCAACTTCACAAGAGGTTTCCTAAATTTTTAAGTGTGCTACTTTTAAATTCATATTAAATCACCAGTTGATGTGATTCAAATATCCTGATCCCTGGGGTATTTCTTTTCATAATTTAGAAATAAAATGTACTAGCATTTATGTTTAGCTGTTGGTTCCTTTTCTGTCCTGCTTATCCCAAACAACAAGCCCACAGGTCAGCGCTACAAACTAGGTAAGTCTGGGTCCTGAAACAGTGCGCCTGGGCTCAGGCAGTCTCCTCACCAACAAGTGTCCTGGTTTAACATTTGCCGATGTGTAGCTCCAAACTACAGCTCTACAATCCTACGAAACGAAACAGCTTCCCTCCTCCGAACTTCTCTGTGTTTATATAGAGAAGATGCATAATGGGCTAAAATATGTTCTCTTTTGGTACCCTTGGAACATGTCTGTAGTCACTTACCCGGACTTAGAGGAGGGTGTTGCCAGCTGACCTTAAGGTAGCAAAACGGAAAAGGGAGCACACAGCCTCCAAAACCCACCAAAAGGAATGAGCGGGTGTGTCTCTTGCAGTTGGATGAGGGTAAGACTCCTTAGCTGGGTATGGGTATCTGGAGGAATTGCCTCAGGAAAGAAGCCTGGATTGTCTCCAGTCGATAGACTCCTCCATGTCAGCATCAGAGTGCTTCATACCCTTCCATCCGTGCAATGCTTGGCTTTCCCGATGGGACCAGCAAGCTCAGCCAGGGAGACAATATTCCTGGCAGGAGCTCAGGTCAAGGTGAAAAGTGTTCTCCAAGGTCTCTCCCATGTGCATCTCCCAAAAACATGACCATCAGGGGTGGAGTATGGATATGTGTGTGTGTGTCAGTTCAAGTTCTGATCACCTGGCCTAATCGCTTCTGGATGCCCTTGGCCAAGCCAAATTCTTGGCTTCCAACAGTGGGCAGTTCTGGACTTGTGAGAGATCACAAAGAGCTCCAAGTCCCACCTAACTCAAACCACAAACCCCCACCCTGAAACAGTCTGCTGGGATGCCACAGAGCACTGGTGGCTGTGGCCCAGCTCTCATGCAAGCTGAGTTGCCCTGCCTTCCACTCTGAGTCTGGGCTGCCTGGAAAGACTGCCCACAGGGGGACCTCAAAAACCTTCACCTCCCTAATTCCATCTCTCTCCACGGGACCAATGTGCAGTCCCTCCCCAAGGCAATCCCTGAACCAAAGGAGGGCATCCAGACACCCACACTTGTGTCTATTTGGTTTTGAGCTAGCCATGTGTGTGTCCTTCCTGGAATCTGTCAGAAATAAGGCCATAGGAGAGCCAATGTGCAAGCTGCCTGCTCCCTCTCTGAGGTCTCCTGACTTCGTCACTGGGTGCTGGGTACAGCAAAGGGAGGCCCAGTCTCTTTAGGGTATGGGTCCTGGGAGAGTTATTGGGACAGGCAGCAATCTTTATCAGCTTCTTGGAGAGGGTCTTGGTGACCTCAGTTGAATGGGAACTTCAGAAGTCTGGGACCTCCTTAGTGCGCTTTGCTGCTTTCCATTCTCCCAAGAACCTAGACTCTGGGTCGCCACGGAACCCATTTTGCCCTGAGCACTAATGTGTGTGTGGTTTCACACCCCTTACAGTCTCTGCCAGCGAGACTTCCTCCTTCTGGGAAAGCCCTGCCTCAGGCTGAGCGCAAGGCAAAGCTCTGGTGACTGGGCGACCCAAGGACAGGGCCCCAGGCGAAGGTGAACTTCCTCCTGGCAGTGTACTCCCCTTCCCGGCCCCCAGGTCAGTTTGTGACTCATAATGGCGATTAGCCGGGGCTGGATGAGTTCTGGAGAGGTGCGAACGTGTTCCCCCTCCAGTCCGCAGGGCTCCGGCTGGGGTCCGCGTGGGGGTGCCAGGCCAACACCCTTCGGCGCTCGCGCGAGCACTCCTCGCCGCCAGCCCGCTTCCCGCCAGTGTGCTTTATTCCATTTAACGAGCCCCGAAAAAGCAAGGCGATGGGAGTCGCGGGAGAGGAGAGGAAGTGAGGGACCCGCAGCGCAGCTCGTGGCCCGCTCGCCCCCGGTTCCTAAACCCCCGTGCACCTGGAGGACAGTTCCTGCGGGGACGCGCGGTCAGCCCGCAGCTTGCTCTACCGCGGCGGTGGCGGCGGGCTCCGGACAGTTGGCCCCTGCCCAGGGCGCGCGCCAATTCGCAGTGGCGCCCGGAGCTGTCCATGGTGGCCGGGAGGGTGCGCCGGCGTGGGCTAGGCCAAAGCCCCCTGCCCGGCCGCGCAGCGGGCGGACGCGTGCGGTGCACGCCGCAAGGCTCCCGAGGCTGCATCCGGGGGACCCGGGCGCCCCTTCCCGGGCAGCGGCCTTGCGGGCGGCTCCCACGTGCAGCGAGGGGCCCAGAGCGCGCGCCCGGGGCCGCGCGGCGTCTGCGCGTCCGTACGCGCGCTCTGAGAGGAAGGCCGCTTCCGGCGGACCCGGCTGTCCCGGAACCCTGGAGCGCTACCGCGGAAGGGCGCGCGGCCGCCTCCCGCAGCGTCTGCGTTTGCGGGCCGCCGGGCGGAAGAGGAGGCCGGAGGCCAGCGGAGCTCCCTGCGGGCACTCGCCCGGAGGCCCCGCTTCCCTGCTCCGTGCCGCGTCTCATCGGCCTTCGCTGGGCTCCTCCACGAGTTTACAGCGCGGGGATTAGCGTCGCATTTTCCCTTTTTGTCTTATTTTCTCCTGGCAGTTTCTCTCTTGTCTCTATGTGAAAAACAAAACAAAACAAACACTCATTTCCACCTGAACAGCTAATTTACTTTAAATAACGGGGAAAACCCCTACAAAATATTGTGATGTTTATAACTTTTGTGTTCTGCACTTTTTATAAGGACATGTTTAGTTAGCCATCATACGGTACTTAACTCCAAGACATCGAATTGCAACTCGCCATCCTTTGGTGTTTCTCCCTTGTTTTCAGTTATATTGTGTGTGTGTGTCTGTGTGTGTTTCTGTCTGTGCATGCATACTTACAAAGTTTTTTGAGAATATCTGATGATTAGTAGAAAGTGTTATGACTCAACAATTTTAATAACTTTTTCTCTCAGCTTCTGAGTCTGTAGTATAAAAATCGTCGGGTAATGGTGGCGGTGATGGTGGATATTTCTGTATATTTTTGTAAATATTTTCTCAGATCAGTAAGTCATATGAAATACTTTGTTTTCCCTTTTTCTGGCTATTTTCAAAAATTAATTACATAAGGCTTGAATGTATATTCAGTTCCTTGAAAGGTGTGAAAATCGCCAGCATGGTGATATTTTATTATTGCAATTTGGAAACTTAGTTTTGTTCTGTAAATTCTTTGATAGCCCTCCCTTATGTATCTCCACCTTCTTACCTATGAAAGAAGAAAATGTAATGATGTAAGTAGTTCCAATCTTTCATACTTTACTCATACAAGTTAGGGATCCCTTTCTTTTTTAACCCTCCGGTGGCAGGCCAGCATTTCCCCTTTCTGGGGTAATACTAATTGAGATTTTTTTCTTTACAATTACATCTAATTTCTTTCAGTTTCTTCATTTCTTTGTCTTTTATTTTTTGAGTTTGCTTGTGCTATGCGTATACAATCTACCATTGTACAATCCAGCCCCTGATTGCTTCATTTTTAATAAAATTTTCCCCAATGACTTATTACATTTTAAAAATTTTATTCTTTTATCTATATTAATCCATTTCACCAACAGCTTCTTCAAAACTCTTCGACTGATTTCCCCCTGCTTTCAGGAGGAAGACATTCAATTGATAGGAGTTTCCATGAATTAAAAAGCAAACACATAAACAAAACTTCATCTGTCTCTGTATTCTGCTCATCTTCTCCAAGGGCCTCAGCCCTATTTTCTTCTGAAGATGTTTGTGAAATGGAATTGAATTACTATTGTTATACCTGACTCCTCAGTTTTGAGAGATGAAAGCATATTTTAATTATTTTAGGCCTGCTTTCCAAAATTCGTATGTAAAGTCCTTTGATCTGTTGCTATTTTTTTTTAAATTTATGGTAGATTTGAAGCACACACTGTGTCTCATTCAGTGCCTGTCATCTCCCTTTCCCTATGCTTAATGCGTGTTGTTACACACTTTCTGGCAGACATTTCTCTCTTTGTTTCATTTGTGCTTCTCTCCCCAGAGACAGTAAATGAGGGGCAAATGTGTGGATTCCTGATGCACCATTGTATATGAATATCTATCATCATGTGGGAGTATAGTATGATAAGAAAATGCAAACTGACCTTAGCAGAATTCTGTTGCACTTTGCTCTTTTATTTTTCATCTTGCTAAGAAGTTAATTATACAGAGAACTTGCCAAGCCATTTTTAATGGTTAAAAAATAGAAGCTGCTGTTTTTGTAGAGAGGATAATTTTTGTGTGTGCTATAAACACAGGTCACATTCTTTATAAAACTGTTCTTTAATAGGCAAAAATGTACATGTCTATAGTGGTTAAATTGCTCGTTAAAAGACCTCTGATGGTGCTAAATGGAGCAGGAACTCAAGTGTGGTTGATACAGTTCCAGAAAATCCATGCCTTAGAAAGAGTTTCATTGTCAAGGTGTACCAGGATATGCTTTTAGGGCTATAATACACAGTCTGGGAGTCACAACCACATATTTCCCTCATCTCATTCCAACCCCGGTGTGGTAAAACCAAAGAGACACAGGATCAAGGAAAAGTCTGAGGATTTGCAGGGAAAGGAGTAAGCACAGTGAGTACAGATCTTTAAGATCTTCCCAGACTTCCAAACAGTTGAGAAGGTTGCCTGTTTGCTAAGTAGTGCAAAGTGTCTCCAGGTCTATCGCTGGGGCTGCTGACATAATTAATGATTTCATCCGGTGCCTGAAAGAAGGTACTTGTATTCCCTCTGGCATGGGCAGGCCAAGTTCATGTCCAAACTCTAATTCCTTGGGTTGATTTTAGCTAACAAGACTGCTTGTCCTCTTGTTGCACACCCGAAACATGAAAGCTAAATATTATATTAGGCTATGATACTTCCCACCCTTGAGGAGGTTGACACATCCTAAATATATAAACAGGCACTATTATCTAAAGATGGATTACATTTGAGAGGCTCATTACTCCTAGGTCAAACTAAGAAAGCTAAAAAACCATAAAACACACCCCCAAACTACTTAAAAATTGTTATTTTTCTCTCAAATCTTAAATGCAAAATTTTTCTTGTACCATCTTAACCCATGAGGCTAATGGCAATCCTTGAAAATTAATTATGGTACTGAAAAGACCTCAATAACAGTTCTGTTAAAAATAAGCTGAAGGCAGAGTAGTGCCCTAGATTCATGATTGCCTACATCTGGTTTCTATTTCTGTGAGTCTCATTTGGTTCTCAGAGAGTTCATTCACAGTCATCTAGGACCAGTTTCCTGTCTTCCAATGGGAGTACTCGTCTTGATGACCCATGTATTTTTCATCTGAATGCAGAGCTTTTTTACACTAGGAGATGAGGAAAGAGAGATTGAAAAATACATCAAGTCCAGGCCAAGCAAACTGAGACCAGGACAGCATCCTTCAACACCTGGCTTATGGAGAATCTGGTGGAAAATAACAAAGAAAAGATCACTCTACCCAAGGCTCTTGTAAAATGAGTTAGGAAAGAAAAAGGAAAACAGCAGAAAGCAAGACGAAGGAGTGATGGAAGGAAAAGAAGGGAGGGTAAGAATGGAAAGGAAAGGAAGTCAAGGAAGGGCCACTCTGTTGATAAGAGCTTCTGGCCACTCCAGCATAGTTTCTGTTGCCTGTGAAGCTGAGGAAAGTATTTTTCTTTCTTCCTGTGTTAATTACCAGAATTTTCTCAAAGAAAGGGTGAGCTGTATGGGCTGGTGGTTGAAGACAATCTCTTGAATTCCTTCAAGCACTTGTGGAGGTTGGAGGACTTGCAACCTCAGTCCTTGCTGATCAGTCTGGAGTTGTGAAATCAGTGTGAATATAGCTGACGAGCCATCCTATCCAGAATCATTTTTTTCACCATCTGACTTCCCACTCCTTCTCTTCCGTGTCAGCAACAGCTGACTCCCCTTTCAGGTTGTGGTTCTATCCAAAGTCTTGCAAAGTTTGTATTTTCACCTTATATCTTCATATAATTTTCCTAAACTTCCTTCCCATGATACCACAGGAAAAATATCTCAGATGATATTTACATTCAGTAACAATAATTGCAAATATTATTTAGCTTGGGGCCCCTAGCTACATGATGGCTTTAAAACAGTAATATTTCATTCACAGGAGATAGCTGCCCTACTTTTCCCACCTAGGGCAGATGTTTAATAGAGCCGAGCTGGAATCTGAAAAAGATGTTTGACATTATATGGTCCATTTGGTGTGATGCAGGTCACCCCTCCCCCTGCCTCCTTGGTCTTGGCACTGTGCTGGCTGATGTGAGTGGCCAGGTAACTGATATCCTCTCTTGCCACCCACGTGAGTTCCTGAAAGCTGTGAGCTCAGCTAAGGAGGTTGAGAGGTTGAGCTGTATCTTTGACCAAAGCTTACTAACACGCTGGAAAGTACATCAGAGGCTGTTCCAACTCTCTCACCTGCTGATTGTTACAGAAACAGCATGAACATCAACTTCATCTGCAGATCACATGTCACCCTTTAGCGAAAGTTACTATTATGCTAAGTTCTATTCTTGGTACTCTAAGTCACATGCACATAAAAGTGCTTTGTCAGGACAGTGCTTTTTCTTCCTTTTCTTTCAAAATCACAGTTTTGCTCAACTCAGCTATTGTTAAGGGATATATTTTTTAAAAAGTTATGTGAAAAATACTATCTCAAAAGCAAGTGCTATACAGTGTTCTTGCATTTAAGTTAGTAGTCACCTACTATGGCTAAGCCCGGTATTAAATAAGACAAGGAAAAGCCATACAAAGGAATTATAGTTCTTCACTGCTAGGGCCACATTTTTTATCTTTTGTTATAAGCTATGGCAAATCTTACTTTGGAGGAAGTAAATTGTAAAAGAAAATTTCATATGGGCCGAGATAGTGTAAGGACTATTTATAGAAACTGTAATGTCTGTTCATTTGTTCTTTCTGTCATTCAACAGATATTTCTTGAACATCTAAGGGTCAGGCACTGGGTTAAGTTCCACTGATGAGATTAGAATTTGCAGTCACTTCAGACCTCTGAATCCTTTAATTAATTGTTTACTAAATGATTGACTGATCTTTTTATTATTAATCTTTGGATATTGACATACTAAAGATTTTTTTCACACGGTTTATTTTCTGTTTCTTCAAACTGGAATAAGTACAAATTTCAAGTAGGCTAAATTTGGGGTTATTTTGGGGGTGGGTGGGTAGGAACTGGGAGTTGAACCTAGAGCCTCGTGCACACTAGCTAGTTAGCTACTGAGCTGTGCCCTAGCTTTTTTTTTTTTAAGAGAGCAAAGTAAAAACAATGATGCAGAGTTTCAATGCAGGATAATAAGGAATTAACAATGTTTAATATATTGGATATTGTATTCAAAGTAGTTGCTCAGATTACAAGATATAGGCAGGAAAAAATTAATCAACCAATATAAGCACCCACTGATTTTTCCAATGAACTAAAAGAAAATTAGTACTATAATGTTAGCTATCTTGTTTGTCTATTTATTTATTTAATTTATTTTCCCTTCCATCATTTCTCCTTTTCCCCATCCTAATTGTTCTTTCCTTGTAAGCAGTGTCTTTCTTTCTCAATATCTATTGCAGATTTTATGTCTTATTTATTCTTTTAGTTTCTTGCACTAGAGAGATAAGGTGATGCTTACACAAGCATATTTGATTTATTTCACTTATGAGTATGGTCTCTATTTGCATCCATTTACCTATAAAAGTCTTGAGTTTTTCCTTCTTTATGGCTGAATAGTACTCCATTACATAAAAATACCACATCTTTTTTATCCATTCCTTGGGTGATGGACATTTGAGTTGTTTTCCAAGATTTAGCTGTTAGAAATTGTGCTGCTATCAAAATAGGTGCACATATATTGCTGTGGTATGATGTTTTTAATTCTTTTGGAAAGATACCTAGAAGAATAGCTGGGTGGAATGGGATCTCTAATCCTAGTTTTTTGAGGAGTTACCACACTGATTTCCAATAGTGGAGAAGGGTTCCTTTTTCCTCAGAGACCCACCAGCATTTGTTATTGCTTGATTTCTTGATTACAGTCATTCTTTCCAGGGTGAGGTGGAATCCCAGTGTTGTTTTAATTTGCATTTCTCAGATGCCCAGTGATGTTAAACGTTTTTTTCATATATTTATTTGTCATATTTTTATTCTAAAGAGAATAAAACAAAACAATACAGAACAAAGCAAGTCAGAAGAGAACAATGCAAGCAACACAGGACTTCAAAACAAGACAACAGGAAATCAACAGTGGGCTACCATAATGTCTCTTGTTTTCTTCAAAATAGTTGTCCAGACCTTCACATGCAATAAATTCAAACAAAACAAAATACTACAAAAACAATCAAAAGAATGAAAGCATTACAGGATTTCAAAACCAGATCATAGGAAATGAAAAATGGTTACTGTAATGTCTTGTTTTCTTCAAAACAGTTGTACATACTATTACACATAATAAAATTTAACAAAACACAACAAAATAAAGTCAATCAAAATAAAATAATAAAAGCATTATAGGACTTCAAAACAAGATGATAGGAAATCATCAAGGGCTACCATAATGTCTTGTTTTCTTCAAAATAGCTGCTCATACCATCATACATAATAAAATCAAACAAAACAAAACAGAATAAAACCAATTAAACAAACGAATGAAAGCATTATAGGACTTTAAAACACGATAATAGGAAACCAACAATAATTACCATAATACATCCCATTATGTTCAAAATAGCTGCCCACACCATCAGCCACAGTAAAATCTAACAAAACAAGACAGAACAAAACCAAACTTAACAAAATTGTGAAAACAATACAAGAGTTCAAAACAAGACAATAAGAAATTAATAGTGGTTACCATTTTCCCCTCCTAGATGTTTCCTCCCCTATCACTTTTGTAATACCTACTGTGCTTTTTGGATCCCACTAAGTTGTTCTGCTTTTTATGCTAGGGTTCATCCATATGAGTTCAAATTATTTTGCCCATGAACATGATCTTCACTTGCATCTATTTATGTACAAGAGCCTCGAGATTATTCTACTTTATAACTTGGTAGCTTTCCATTGTATGAAAATACCATATCTTTCTTATGTATTCTGCAGTTGATGGGTAAGTTACCCTTGCTTTTTTTCTGGTCTCCTGTCACATGGAACAATTGTTTTCTCTCTTTTGATTTTCTGTCTATGAATTTCCTTTTGAGTTAAGTGTGTTTCTTGTATACAGTATATTGATGGATCTTGTTTCTTGATCCACTCTCCCTGTGTTTCTTTTTATTGGTGAACTGAGGCCATCTGCATTAATGGTTACAACCAGCCTCTGCCATGCTATCCTCCTACTGTTGGCCCTCCACTTTTCCCCTTCATTCAGTTGCCTGTCTTGTTTGGTGATCCTCCACTGCTGCTGTTCCTGGAGCCATGGTCATCTTTACCTCTTTCTAGAATATCCTTTAGCACTCTCTGTAGGGTTGGTTTGGTTAGCTTCAGTTGTTCTTTATCATGGAAGTGTCTTATTTTTCCATCAATTTTGAGATAGTTTTGCAGGGTACATCAATCTGGGTTGGAAGTTGTTTCTTTCAGGATTTGAAACACTTCACTCTAAATTCTTCTTGACTTGATGGTTTGTGTTGACAAGTCTGCTGTGATTCTGATTGGTTTTCCTTTATAGGTGATCTGTTTCTTTTCTCTAACAGCTTTTCAAATTCTGTTCTTGTGCTGAATTTCTGGGATCTTGATTATTATATGCCTGGGGTAGATTTACTTTGGTTATGGCTATTGGAGTTCTATATGTCTTACTTATCTGTATGCCAGATCCTTTTCCCATGTTTGGGACATTTTCTGCTATTACTTCTGTAAATAGTCTTTTTATTTCATTTGTGTTGACCCCTGCTTCTTTGCTGATACCCATCACTCTTAAATTATGTTTCTTTGTGTCATCTGCAGCTGTTGAATTGTTATTTCCTGGTTCCTTGTTATTTTTAACAGCTCTTTCCTTCACAATCACTAGCTGCAATCCTGTCTTCAAGGTCTGAAAGTCTATTTTCAGTCTCTTTCAAGCTGTTTTGCCAGCTTTCCATTGATTTTCTAATTTCCTGGATATCTCTTTGAATCTGTTTCATGCATTGTAATTCCTTTCTATGTTGTTCATTCAAGGTTTTCATCATTTTCCTATGCTCCTCTTTTTTTTTTAATCTATGTCTTCTGTACATATGCTGAGCAATTCTTTCATTATGTTTGTGATTTCTTCTTTTACCTGAGACATTATTTCTGTTCACAGTCTCATGAAGTTGTTTTTTTACTTTAAGTGCTGTCCTCTTGGAGATTTCAGATGTGTGATTTCCTTTTTTTTCCACGACTGTATCTCCCAGAGTTGTTCTGTGTGGGCTGGAGGTCTGAGATTGCCTTTTGCTCCTTCATCTTGACATTCTCCTGGGTTTCTCCAAACAAGCCAGTTGTGGGGCCCCAGGCACTTCCCACCTTCGCAGCCCCTGAGTGGTGTAGGGGAATGGGACAGGCATCCGTGTTCCTCTGACCCTGGGTTTACAGGGAGGTAGCTAGGCATGGGGCAGACTTCTCTAGACCTATACAGCTACACTGGGGTTTCCATGATGGCCAGGGATGCATAGTGGTGGTGCTGCTTCTCTCAACCTGTGTGTCTACACTGAGACTCCCACAATGGTGGCAGCCACACAGGGGTGTGTTTGTCTGATTCTCCTGGTGGACGAGGTCTGAAGGAAGCAAGAGCCTCTAATGGTGGCCTGCAGGTGCACAGGGCTTACCTGGCTGTGTGTCCTTGCTCCTTCTGGTTGCCTGCAGAAAGCAAGACTTTTGGTGGCAGTGGAGAGCAGGCAGAGGCAGATCTGCTGGTTCTCTCTACCTGCTCTTATTTGGCATTTTTATTTCTTCATCCAAGAAGTGTGTGTTTCTCTCAGATGCTCATTTTTGGATTGATCTTTGAATTGGGGGGGCAGATATTTTTCAATTGTTTATATTTGTCTGACAGTTTATATACGTCTGAGAGAGTGTTGACTAATTTTTTTTCCCACTCTGTGGGTTTTCTTTTCACTTTGTTGGCTCACCTTTTTTTTTTTATTTTGAAAATTTTGCTTCCCTTGTCTCAACCTCTCAAGTGTCTAGGATTTCTGGTGTACACCACTGAGTCTGAGTAATTTTGCTTGTTTTGTTTTATCTCTAGCATTTATAACAGTGCTTGGTGAGGTAGGAGCTCAATAAATATTCAAGAAACCAAAGAATGAATTAAGTTTAAAAGGAGCAAATGTTTTTCTAAGTTCATATCTTAGTACATGTACCTATATACATATTTCCTTGATAATCAGATTTTTACCCTGAATCGGCAATTTTCTTCATGGTGACCACACATCTCATTATTTTTCATCAATAAACTGGAGGACTACTGGTAAATGAAAATAATGCCAGGTAAAATGTGGGACTTTAAAAAATATACTAGTAATAATAATTTACACTAACCGAGAAATGGGTAATTTTTACCATCAAAGGCTAGTCCTGCTTTCATTTTTGTGTACATTCATCTTACCTCCAAGACTATAGTATAATTAGACTAGCTTCTATGATTAGATCATGTAGCCAAAGTGGAGAATGCTATTTTACCCCACTCCAGTAAGGATTCTTGCTAATGGGAAAAACTGGCTATTGTTCTTTAGGTGCTGAATCATTCATCACCCAAAGCCTTATGTACATTGGACTTGTCTTTTTTCCTCAGTAAGTAAATTCTTTTCATTGTCATGGTAGATGAATTAGGTGAAATATCATACCTGAATCAGTCCCCCTCCTTCCTCACACTGCTACTTATGAATGCACTTTCAGTAATTTTTAAAACCACATTTTCCCTTCATGTAACCTATTATGGATGTGGTTTTAGTGCTACATTTTTATTATGATAGTTCTGAGCAATACTCTTTAAGTTCCCTATGGACTTGTGAGCTTGATAGATTTGCTATTTTGGTTTAAAAGAATGCAAAATTATATTAAAAACCTAAAACAAACCTGATCTATGAATCCCATCTCATAATTCTGTAATCTTTTCATTGACCTCTCAAACATCTGTGAATGTGTGAAACCTTGTTACTGAGTTCTTTAGTCCTTTCCACACAGACCACTGCATAGGCCAATCAGGTAAAAGTTCAAATGCAAGTTGTAATGTGCTACCTATTAGAAATACATCCTTCATTAGGACTGGGAAATCCTAGCTGCCGTCCTGTTCAGCCATCATAAACCTCGGCCTGGAGTTCTTATCAGGAAGAGAGTTTCTGTGGAGCCTATCTCATGCTCTCCTAGGAATTTTTTAAAAAGTCCAAGTTGGCAATGTTTTGCAGAAGGCCAAGGATACTGAAACTGCTTTCATCTTATAAACTGGAAATGATAGGGCAGTATGACCCACATGTTGCTCTTAAAAAGGGCACAAACCACATATGTTTGACAAGATGTCATGCTCTTGGTTTAGAGCCTGAGCTCAAATAATGACAACTTCAGTGAGCACATGAAGGGCAGTCAGGGAAAGCTGAGTGCTTGAACAACTTCAGCAGAATGTTCCCTCTCGTCACTCAGCCACCTGTCAGCACACCGTACTTTCCAAGTCTTCTTGGGAACGTGCTCTTTCATTAGGTTCTCTCAAACATTCTTTGAAGAAACGCCACTGTTGAACCTGAGAAGTAAGAGAAGATGATAGTCACATAAAGCCACAGCTCACAGCAAGGCAGGAGCAGCAGAACTACAACCTGTTTCTTCTAAATTTGCTACCTTTGTGTGTGCAGTAAGGACTGTATGTGATGAATGTATATCGGCAATGTGGGCAGGGGAAGAGCGAGTCAAGTGCTAGATTTCAGTCCCAGCTCTTCTTCTCACCAGCTAGTTTTGTAAACTAAGAAAAGGCACAGAACTTTTCAGACCCTGAGTTTATTCTCCTGGGAAATGTGGATGGCATTAGCGCAGTCTTCATAGCAATGGTACAATGACCAAATGGGATAAAACAGAGAGTGTGGCCTTACATTCTATAAAACCCTATTGTAATATTTAATTCAACTCGTATATTCCATCTGACGATTATATTTTGCAGACATAAATAGATCTTAATCTAAACTGCTCTATCTTTATATATACAGAATAACAATGCTATTTGATAACAGATTGGGACAATTAAAGAATAAAAATATTTTGAAAAATTGAGGATATTTCTTTGCTTTTTTTTTTGTTTACCCTCTCAACATCTTCCTTCCTTTACTTAATAAATATTAGCTTTGTGTCAATCATTTCAGGAAAGAGCATCCTACCTGATTGTCAGCATGAATACTATTCTGAATCTCTTTAAAAGAAGGGCAGCTAATTAATTTGCCACAGGGTTTTGTCTTTTTCACTGGCTAATGTTATCTAAGCATTTTTGTTTGGACAGCTATTTCAGTTGTGGCTATTACAATCCCTTTGGCATCCAGTGAGTCAGCAACATTCAGTTTTGGGGAGAGTTAGTTTGACCCTTTGGGTAACCATGGTATTAAGGACTTTGCAGACATAACAATACTCTAGGAGGCAGGAGTCAGAATACAGAGACAAGCATTCAAAGTGAAGGAATAAGAATCAAAGGCCAACAGGATATTCAGCAAATAGACTACGGCACAAGGAAAAGGGGAGGAAAATCATTAGGGTCCATAATTTTTTTCCTACCTCTGCACACCCCATGACCATAAAAAGCATTAGAATTTCACCTTGAAATCCTCTACTTTTGGGTGATATTTGTGATTAGAATGGTGGAGAAGAAAGTATCCTGAAGTCAAAGGCCTTCATTGGTGCTCACTCTTTGAATATAGACCAGTCTTACTGTGGGGACTTAATTCTTGCCATCATAAATCTGGAAAGAATTTGTGAAATTAATAATAATTAATCAAACCAAGAATATATAAACATGAAAAAGATAGCCTTTGACCTTAAGGGTGGTGGGAATTAGGCCTACCCACAGTGAAGTCATCTACTTTTGCTCCTCAGAGCAAAATAAAGTATTTATCAGAGGACTAAATTGAATAAAAATAATCATTCGCCATGTCATTTCTCCAATTATAAAGGCATACAAAGGTCGGTGGTTCTTTTTAATGACACCACAGTTCCCATGAAGCAAAAAGGAGCCCAATCATTAATGGACTTACTCTAGCATTGATGATTAGAAGACACCACTTATAAGAAAAAGAAGTATTTTAGAGGAATTATTTAGTAGATACTGTTGACTCTCTAGCATCGTCTCCCACACATCCTACCTCTTTCCTAACAGGACCCTGATGTTCAGGCCTCCACCTGTCTCCTATGATTGCATTCTTGGGAGTAGGCAGTCTTCAGTCTGTCAGTCTATCACCTTCAGCCCTGAGGTGGGTCCTTGCTGATTTAAACCAATCATGATCGAGCTTTCTGTTTGCCATGATTGGTTGAGCACAAGTACGTGATTTCACTCTGTGACTAGACTTGGGTGGTGGTGTGCTGGAAAGTTTCCAGAAGAGTTTTTTGTTCCAAAGAATCTCCTTTCTTCTGTGGTGGCCGGTGTTGTATCCTTCGATGGCGGCTGGATCTGCAGTAGCTGTCTGCGTCTCTGCCTGAGTATGAAGCTGACACACAGAGAACAGAGGGCCCAAGAGGGCTTTAGAGAGGCAGAGTCAAGCTCACCTGTATAGTGTCTGGATACTAAGCTGCCTATGAAGTCTTTGTTATGAGAGCTGGTAAATGATACAAAAATGAAGCCACATTGCATTTTGTGTTATTTGTAGCTAAGAAATTCCCAGCAGACGTGGCTATTGAGTGAGAGAACCAGCCCTGGGGTGGGTGCTCTGTAGTCCACAGGAGCCTACCTCGTCTTTGCCCATCTCTCCTTAGAGGCCCTGAGATTAAGCGGAGCTGAATGACACTGTGGATCTATGGAAGCCTGGAATGTACCTTGGGATGGAGAATTCAGAAAACAACCAAACCTCTCACTTTATTTTGTGTAAGTAGTGATGTTTTCCTGAAGGAAGCATTGGTTGGGCTGGAAAGTTGAAAAGGGTAATGTATTTGAGAATCTAAGTTTTAAAATGCTGCCCCTGAACCAGCCCAAGTGGCAGCAGCAGCGGCAACGGCAGGAGCGCCGGCGCCGGGAGCAGCGACCCAGAGGGAGCGCGGGGCGACGCTGGCTGCCGCGACCCGGTGACAGCGTGAGATCGTAGTCTGTCTGATAAATCGGCATCACGTGTGAGTATAAGCTAGTTGTTCTTGGCTCGGGAGGCTTTGGAAAGTCTGCTCCAACTGTACAGTTTGTTCAAGGAATTTTTGTTGAAAAATATGATCCTCCACTAGAAGATTCTTACAGAAAGCAAGTTGAAGTAGATCCACAGCAGTGTATGCTTGAAATTTTGGGTACTGCAGGAACAGAACAATTTACAGCAATGGGAGATTTGTACATGGACAAGGCGCTGCTTTAGTTTACTCCATCACAGCACAGTCCACATCAAATATTTACAAGATCTGAGAGAACAGATTCTTCGGGTTAAAGACACTGATGATGTTCCCATGATTCTGACTGGTAATAAATGTGACTTGGAAGATGAAAGAGTTGTAGGAAAGAAACAAGGTCAGAATCTAGCAAGATAGTGGAACAACTGTGCATTCTTAGAATCTTCTGCAAAATAAAAAATAAACATAAATGAGATCTTTGATGACCTAGTGCAGCAAATCAACAGAAAAACTCCAGTGCTTGGAAAGGCCCGCAAAAAGTCATCATGCCAGCTGCTTTAGCATACTAAATGCATTGTAGTTCTGAGTCAGGTCTGAAGAACTGTTGCCCGATTCAACGGGGCCAGCATTCCAACTTGGTTAAACCTACCAACACCTTAAGGGGCGGACAAAAGCTACTCTATCAGTTTGCATATTCTAATCACATTCCAGTATCACAAGACAGATTTTTACTTATATAGTCATCATAGAGAATGCAGCTGGCAAAACCAGAGGCTACATCCAGTATGTCTGGTAAGAGACATTTCTTCGTCCACCAATGTTGTACATGTAAGAAAATAGCGTACTGTATACTTTAACACACCCCATACTTTGTATTGGAGAGTATAATAATGTCAATCCTAAAGGCACCACTAATTTAGCATAATAAAAGAAAATCCAAAGAACTCCTATATAGACTACTCCAGATAACTTCATTTCTTTCGTACTTGTAGCTTATTTTAATTTTTGTAAAAAATCAAGGTTATTATCATTTTATTTTACAAAATAACCACTTTGATTAATACAGCTATATAGTTTTTTAATTTTTCAAAAACCTATGGAGACAATGATCTTGTCTTTAAAATACGATAGTCTTTTCAGTATAATATCTTCGATTAAAGATATTGCCTTTAATATCTATTGGGAAGGAAATGTACAGACTTTTCAAATTTCCTTATTATATGTTTTCTTTTTTGTTTATAGTTGTGTGTACAGTGGGAGTCTACAACAAGAAGTGTATATTTTCTAACAATTTTTTAATGATTTAACAATTTTTGTAAATCATTTTCAGGCTTCTGTAGCTGTAGATTCTCACTGTGAATCCCTTGCTTGCTCATGCATAAGAGTATTTGCAATACCAACTGCACAGGTTTAGTATTTTTGCCTGTTAGTGATTGTTTTACATGTGTAACGTTTTGGTTGAGATGTTAAGTGGTGGACAGGTACTGTGGATGTGAATGCGGGAAGTAATTTTAATCATGTGTAATTGGTCACAGGGTCTCCTTTGCAGTAACCATTACTATTTTATTCAACAATGCCTTGTTGCTTTGCATGCATTAACGTTTGGGTGTAAAGATTGTGTGTCTATCCAACAGGGAGCTACAGTATTTAAGTTGACCAACCTAATGTTTCAACTGCTTTGAGGTAGCCAAATGTAAACTAAAAGCCTTAATTAAAGTGGTACAGTTTTGTATAATTTAGCACCAGTAGTTCAATAAATTTGGATTTCCATGCAAGGGCTTGTATTATGAAATAAATAAAATAAAATAAATAAAATGAAATGTCCTTGTTGTAATACACTGAAAGTAGAAACTAGTTATAATTAAATTTTTGCCCTTCCCTTCAGAGACTGCCTGTTATAACCCTTCAGGAAACTGCTCTGAAGATCTGTTATTGTATTTATGTTTTAGGCTGGCACAAACTGTAGCACTTGGGACTGGAGTAAAGTTATTTGTTTGATTTCATGACCTTTTTGTAACCATGAACCAATTTTTCATTGAATTTACTCTCCCATATCATAGCAATGAAAGTCATCCTGGAGTTGGGAGGAAAGATGAAGCACAGTTCACACTTCCTAAGACATGTTATTTCTCTCCAAAGTAGAATTAGACTGCATCTTACAATGTTTGCCCTATTGGAAGTCACATATAACTATTATTGCCTGTTCATAGGCATCAATACTCATAGAATTAGTACTAATAGATTGAAATAATTTCTTAGTGATGATACTGCTTTCTTAGACATGTTTTATAAGTACAGTAAGTAATGGTACATCATTTAGCTGATGATGTGTTAGAATCAATGAAAGATGGTAGTAGAAGCTTAGCCCGCACTGTTAGTAAAAACCAAATGCTTTTTTTTTTTTTTACCACTGCTGTTAGCAGATTTCTTTTTAATAGGCATGCCTCCTGCTGTTCTTTCTAAATCTTTTTTTCAAGTGGGCAGCCCTGATTGGATAGATTCAGACACATGCCTACTTCTAATCTATAATGAATCTGGGGATGTGATTTCTAATTTCTATTGTAAGAGATGAGTCTGGTATCAGGGGTCTCTGTAGGAACAGATCTCATATAAAATATATGTATGATTCTACAAAATACTTATTAGGTAGGATTCCAGGATCAGAAGCAGAAGAATCCCAGTGGTCATTTGACAGATCAGAGACAAAAGAATCCAAAATGACAGGAAGATCGAGGTGCAGTAAAAGTTTGAAGGCCTGGAATCTCACTGTGGAGTCACTGGTATGAGTCTTTTGGAAACTTGAAGATTCTGCATTTGAAGACTGAAGAGTCTGCTGGAAGGCTGAAGGAACTGGAGACTGTGTTACAAAGGCAGTAGAAGAGCACATAGGGCCTCACCCTGCCTCTACACCGGTATGCAGACCGCAACAACTGGGGTGCCCTCGCCCACAGGAGCAAGTAGGCCAGCACTGGACAGGCAGCACCCCTCCCCTAGGCCAGCTAGACAGGCAGCAGACCTCTCCCACCAGAGCCAGAAGATCTGCACCAGATTAGAGTTGCTTTGCCTGAGGAGGAAGCAGGCCTGCATCAGATGGAAGTTGCCCCTCCCTCATTGAACATCAGTTCTGGCTACATGCACAGCATAGCCTGTGGCAAAGGAGGGACCATTTACCAACTCTAAACCAGACCTACATTTTGCTTCCCCACACAAGGGGTGGCAGAGGTGAGGAATAACCAGCAACATAGTCCGGGGTGAGGACAGAGAGGTCTCGGGTGCAAGGAGAGAACCCACAAAACCCATAGGTATTGAAGCTAGGAACAGAAAATCATGCCTGGTTGGATTCCAAGCCTATAGATCTTGGAAAGAAACGACTCATCCAACGGCACAGGAATTTTTTCTTTGGCTTAGTCTTTTGTGATATTTCTATTTTCTATGATTCTTATTTTTCCTTCATCAGCCTTTATGGGAGTATGGATTTTTTTTCTTCTTAGTTTCTTTTCTCTACTTTGATCTTTTTTGCTTTAAACTTTTTCCCTTCATTTTTCCCTTTTATTTTGTTTTTGCTGTTTACCTTCTCTCTACTAAATCTGCTAAATCTTGTTCATCATTTCCTGTGACTGCTCTCTGTCACTACTAATTTCATTTTTTCAGTAGGACACCATCTCAAATTTTTCTCCTCATTGTTAAATCCCATTAATTTTTCAAATTTTACTTTTTGCATTGCCTGGTTCCCTACCCTCTCTATTTTTACCAGTATACCTACTAAGCTGTATGAATCTCTGGATAATTAGATAAATTTATGCTATTGTGTTGAATACTGCCCTATAGTTAGTAGAAGCAAAGTTGTTCCACTTAGTAGATAATTACTATAGGTCAGTAGCAGGTCATTATTTGAGTTGGCTTAGTGTTCATACTATAATTATAGATCTCTTTTCAATGAGTAAGGGTGCTACTTTATTGGATTTGTCAATATTCAGTTTGCATTTGATTCTATAATTGATTTTGATTTTATTACTATGCCCAAGGTGACATAGCTGTTGCTATTAATTCATTTTCATGGGATGGCAATGTCTGGATTGTGTTGACGTGATTAACAGTACAGGAGTCCATTCTTGGAAAACTAAGTATTGGGCAAAATATTCTGCAACCTCCCGTCTCAAACAAAAAGAGGTGGTTGGAAGCTGGGTAGAGAAAAAGGGCAATATTTAGCCACAACTAGAACACATCGCTGAAAAGTAGGCATTACCTAAAGAGATCTCTGTACTAGAAAAAGCTTTCCATTGCAATCAACTTGCAAATCTTAATAAACAAACAAAAAATAGAAGTATGAGAAGACAAGACAACAAAATGCTTCCAAAAACTCCCAGGTCCCTTAAAGTGGATCACTAAGGCATTGAGGGGGAGGAAGCTAAAAGCCGTGTGCTTGAATTCTTCAAAATGATGTCAGGAAAGATAACAGGACAGGTCAAGAAGGCACTTGGCAAGCTTACAGAGAACATAAGTGAAAAGATATTGGGCAAAATAAAGCGATCAGTGAGTCTATAGAAAGCACTGAAAAGAAAGAAGAGTTAAGCAAAATGTGAGAGATGAATGTGCAGCAGAGAAAAAAATTAGTCTATAAGTGGACTCCAAATGGAAACTTAAAATATAAAAATTCTATCAAAAGTATGGACAGAAGCGATCGATGTGCGAACTGATTCCAGAACTAGAAGATGGAGCTGTTGTCAGTAACCAACTAATGAGAGTTACCTTGAAAAAAAAGTAACAGATCATGAAAATAGCTCCAACAGCTCCTAGATGATGTAAAAAGACTAAGATGAACTGGAATTTGTAGGAAATCAGAAGACAGCACAAATGGCATAAAAACCTGAAGTAATAGCAGAAAACTTTCCTGATGTGGGAAAATAATTTATCATACAGTTAAATGAGGCCACACACAATAAAGATGCATCATAGTTAAAATTCCAGAAGTTCAACACAAGAACACGATCTTAAACATGGTTAGAGAAATATAATGAATCAGTCATAAAGGAAAACCCATGAGAATTATACCAGACTTTTCAACACAAATCTTAAAGGACAGAAGAGTTGGAATGAAGTGTTTCAAGTATTAAAAGTAAACAATTTCCAAACCAGGCACACATATCTTGCAAACTATCTTTTGAAATTGATGAAAAAGTGAAATACTTTCATGATTAAAAAAGCACCTAAAGAAATCCACAACTACCAAACCAGTACTCCAATAAATTCTCAAGATTCTTCAAGAAAGAGATAATGAATCTAACATTGACAGAAGGTCTAATAGAATGAATGTACCAGGTGGGGTGAACAGTTAAGTAGAAAAGAACAGGGAATCAGCAGCAGGAAAGTAAGGCAATGATAGGAATAACTCTATACCTATCAGTAATAACTCTCAATTCTCCAGTCAAAAGACAAAGACTGGCAGAATGGGTCAAGAAACAAAATACAATGGTATGCTATATAAAAGAAACACATTTAATCCCAAAAGAAAATCATAGATTAAAAATTAAAAGGTGGAAAAAATATTCCACGCAATGGAAACCTCTCCCTCTCAAAAACAGGTATACCTATCCTACGTTTAGCCAAAGTGAACTTGAAGCCAAACTGATTAAAGGAGGCAAAGAAGATCGTAACACATTGGTTAAGGAAATAATCTAGCAGGAATAGATAGCCATATTAGCATATATACACTGAACACCAGTGCAGCCAACTTCATACAATAAATATTAGTGGGCATAAAAGACCAGAAAAGCATAAGCACAGTTGTAATAGGGGACCACAAACCCCACTTGCACAATTAAATGCATCAATTGGACAAAATATCACTAAAGAAATACAAGAGATAAAAATCTTTGAACAAAATAGATGGTTACAGAGTGTTCCACCCAGTAACAACAGAATACACATTATTCTCAGCAGCATATGGGCCATATACTAGTCAGTAAAGCAAGCTTAAGTGGAGGTAAAGGAATTGAAATTATACTAAACATATTATCAGATCTTAGTATAATGAAGTTAGAAATCAACAACAAAAGAAAACAGAAATTATGCAAGTATGGAAATGATTCATTGCTTTTCTCTAACCATATTTAAGATTGTGTTCTTGTGTTGAACTTCTGGGATTTTTACTTTGATGTGTCTTTACATTATGTGGCACTTTGAAATATGTTTCTTGCAAACATCATTTTTAAATAAAAACATGGGTTATAGGAGAAAGCAAGGCAGAAATAAGACAGTTTCTATAATGAAATGGTAGTTGCAGTATCTTGTATCAGAACTTATGGGACACAGGAAAAGCAGTCCTAAGCAGGAAGTTTAGAGCTGTGAATACCTATGTCACAAAAAAACAGTGAACCCAAATAAATAACCAAACAGTGCACCTTAAGGTCCGAGAAAAACAAAAACCATCCAGATGCAAATCTAGTACAAGAAAGGAAATTATGAAGATTAGAGCATAAATCAATGAAATTTGACAAAAAATACAAAGAATTAATGCTTCAAAGAGCTGGTTCTTTAAAAGAATAAAAAATACACAAACCAAAAAGAAGACCAAAAAGACCCACACCAATGCAATTAGAAATGAAAAAATTAAAATCACAAGACACTACCAAAATCTAAAACATTATTAAAATTTACTTCACAAGCCTGTATGCCAATGAACTGAAGAATTCAAAAGGAATATATAGATTGCTAAATACATATGAGTTAACAAAACTGAACCAGGAAAATTGAAAAACTGGATACTCCAACTATAAGCAATGAAATTTAAGCAGTAACAATAATAAAAAAAATCTACCAACTAAGAAAAGCCCAGGTCTGGATGGGTTCACTCCTGAATTCTACAAAAACTTCAGGGAACTTCTAGCACCAATACACCTCAAGCTTTTTAATGAAATTGAAAGGGAAAGAGTGCCCCTAAAGTCATTTTTGGAAGCTATCTTTACTCTGATTCTAAAACCAGACAAGGACTCCCTCCCCTTGCCAAAATAGAATTATCGCTAATCTCTTTAATGAACATCTTCAAACAGAATGCAATAAATAATTAAAAACCACACTTCATAATTGAATAGACGTCAACCCAGGTGTGCCAGTATGGTTCAACATTTGCAAATCGATAAATGTGATACGTCTCACAAATAGAAGCAAGGATAAAAATGACATGATCATCTCAGTAGACTTAGAAAAAACTCAGTAGACATGGGAAAAGCTCAGTAGACAAAATTCGACAACATTGAAGACAATCAGTGTCATTTATGATTAAAGTCATTTATGACAGATCTACTCCCAACATCCTATTAAATTGGGAAAAACTAAAAAATTTCCCTCTAAAATAAGGAACAAGATAATAATGACTTCTATTACCACTCCTGTTTAACATGGTAGCCAAAACATTAGCAAGAGCAATTGGGGCAGAAAAGTATATAAAAAAGAAGAAGTCAAATTATCATTATTTGCAGATGACATGATCCTCTACATAGAAGATCAGAAAAGTTTACCAGAAGACTTAGAATAACCAAATTCAGTAAGGTAGCAGGACATAAAGTCAACACAAAAGTCAGTAGTGTTCTCATACACTAATAATGAAAAATAAGTTGTGAAAAAATACTATTCACAATAGTATCAAGAAAAATTAAATACTTAGGAATTAACCTAACTAAAGAAGTGAAAGGCCTCTAGAAGAAAAAATGTAGCACTCTGAAAAAAGAAATCAAAGAGGTCATCAGAAAATGGAAAGATACCCGAGTTCCTGAATAGGCAGGATGAACATAGTCAAAATGATCATACTTCCAAATTAATATAAGATTCAAATTTCAGTCAAGATGCCAATAGCATTCCTCAGAAAACTGAATAAAATTCATATGGAACTATAAGAGATCCAGAATAGCAAAGCCAATCCTGGGTAACAAGAGGAAAGGTGGGGGCATCACACTCCTGAACTCATATTTATGTTACAAAGCTACAGTGATAAAAACAGTATGGTACTGTCACAAAAACAAACATTGGAATCAACTGAAGAGAACAGATGATACAGAAATAATGCCATGCATATTCAATTACTAGATCTTTGATGAAGAGGCCAAAAGCATACACTGTAGAAAAGACAGCCTCTTTAACAAGTGGTGCTAGGAAAACTGGGTATCTACATGCAGAATATTGAATCTAGACCAATTTCTCTTGTCATGTACTAAACTAAAATCAAAATGGATCAAATAACTAAATGTTAGAACAGAGATATTTAACCTGCTTGAAGGCAATATGGATAAAACACTTGAATTCATAGATGTAGCCAAGGTCTTCTGAACAGAATCCCGGTTGAACAAGAAATAGTACTGAGAATCAACAAATGGGATTGTATCAGATTAAAAAAGCTTCTGCACAACAAAAGAAACTACTAACAAAATGAAAAGAAAACCTGCAGAATGATAAAACATTTTTGCCAGCTAATCCTCAGAAAGAGTTCTATTATCTAGAGCAATGATGGCAAAACTTTTAGAAAAAGTGCCCAAACTGCAACCCAAAGCAAACCCACTTATTTCTTGCAAAGTGCCAATGCTGGAGTGAAACTGGAATACTGAGGTGTCAATTTAGAAGAAACAACTGTTATCCAATACTCGGCTGTTGGGGTGACTTGGCTTGTGTTCTAACAGAGTGCTGTGTATGCCTGCTGTGGCACATAATATAAAATAGTGCAACCACTATGGAAATCTGTATGGAGATTCCTCAAAAAACTAAAAATAGAAATTCCATTTGACCCAGCTATTCCCCTTCTAGGTATCTTTCTGAAAGAGTTAAAGACGTCATATTACAATGGTAAATTCACATCAATGTTTATACTAGCACAATTTATAATAACTGAATATTGGAAGTGGCCTATATGTTCATCAACAGATGAATGAATAAAGATAATGCAGTATTTAAACACAGTGGAGTACTACTTTGCCATAAAGAAAGATACGCTTGAATCATTTGTAGAAAGATAGATTCACATTGAGACCATAATGTTAAGTGAAATAAATCAGACATGCAAGCTTAAATATTTCGTAGTTTCTTTTATATGAGAAATCCAAATTATAAACAAAGAGAAAAGTAAAAGAAAGATAATAGGAAGTAGGGAGATAGATTTTGCTAAATGAGGAAGGAATCAAGAGACAGGCTGGGGAAGAGAAGGAGGAAGGGAACTGGGTGCATTGCGTCCATGCACCAACTCCACACAAGGCATACAGACATGATGTACTGCAAACATGTACTAATAAATAAAATAATCTGAAAACAAAAAAAAAAAAAAAAGGAAAGAAAAAACCAGAAAGCCTGGGCTCCTGTCCCACCAGGCATCCCATGTGGAGAGGCAGGGAGAGGACAGCTGTGTGTGGCCCAGGGGAGACCCCTCACCAGCCTCCATACCTGCTGCTCAGGTCCTCGATCTTGAATTCCCGGCTTGTGAAATACTGAGGAATAAATACACTATATGTTGTTTAGTCAGAAAGCAACAACAACAACAACAACAAAACAAAAACAAAACAAACAAAAAACCCAGACAAACAAAAACCCAAAGATGAACAAAGACAATGGCTAAAACTGGAGTGCCAAAAACCAAATGTTTTTTTCTTTCTCTCCCTTCTGTTGTTAGGTGCTGCCCACAGCTGGGTGGGTCTCCTACTCTCAGTGTGCTGGCCTACATGTCATAGACACATCAGAATTTACTAATCTGCTAGATGGTTCTTATTCAAATCATATCATTATATCATAACAATCAAAATTTCTGACATAAGAATATCTCAATCATAAAAAAAATAGCTATAGAGCCTGGTGTGGTGGTGTACGCCTGTGATTCCAGCATTTGGGAGGCTGAGGCAAGATGATCGCCACAAGTTTGAGGAAAGCCTGAGTTACCTAGTGAGTTCAAGTCCAGCCTGAATTACATATTGAGATCCTGTCTCAAAAAAAAAAATAGGAAAGAAAGAAACAAAAATAGCTGTGTTTCTTTAAAGAAGTAACATTTAAGATGTACCTCAAAGGTCAGGTACCAGTTTTAACAAGTAGAAATGAATGAGGAAGATGTTCTTAGCACATTAATTATGTTTGGGATCAAGGGAATAGTGTGATGCACTTCTGGGAATTATAGGAAAGGTAGAGCTAGGTAATGAAACAGTTTCAGTCTAAGAGTTTATATTTCAGGACTGTATGTAACAGGTAAGCTCAGGAGAAAGGCAAGACCTATGGTTGTGTTAGTGTTAGATAATCTATGGACTCCAGCATACTCAGGAGATCAGAGTACATTTAATAATAGTTCTGGAAATTTAGAAGTAACCTTCCCTCTAACATGTTTTCTTTATAGATACAGTATTTACATACATATATATTTTATGCATATATATCTATGTAATTTACACTGTATATTTAATTAGATCCCTCAGCTCCTGGGAAACTTTCCTTATGAAATGCTTACACTGTATGATGGTTTTCTAAAACACTTATTGTGGGATTTGGTAGATGTAGGTTCCATCTTTCAGGTGCTCCCCTATCCTTTCTTCCACCCTCTAGCAAGAGAATTTGAGGTGATTTGAGGTTTGAAAGGAAGTTTGGAAGACACATGCCCAAGCATGCCAGCCTTCAATAATTGAATGAGTGTTGATGTAACAATTTCTCTCTTTTCTCTTTGTTATATTTCCCTCTTAGCATTCAAAACATAATTCTTACTTTAAAAGCTCTAAGTGAAGTTTTGTTGTGATGGAGAATGGATGTAGTTTGGGGCACTATTTAAACTGGAAAGAAGTGAAGTCATTTCAGCAAGGCAGAGCAGCTCCTGCACCATCTCACTATTCACTTGGTTCTGCACGAGGAATGCAGTGGCAAAAGGTGTTTCTACTATCCATAAATCAAGTGGCTGATACCATTGGAACCATTTGTGATTTTTTTTTTTTTTTGGCACCGGGGATTGAACTCACAACCTCACGCCTGCCAGGGCAGGTGCTTAAGTCACTGAGCCAAACTCCCAGCCCGGGTTTTTTGAGGCAGGGTGTAGCTCAGGCCAGCCTTGCGCTCACGTTGTAGCCCAAGCGGGCCTCGAACTCACAACGCTCCGCCTACCTCAACCTCCCAAGTGCTGGGATTAAAGGCGTGCGCCACCATGCCCGGCTCCATTTGTGATTTTTTGTTAGTACTTTCAAAATCAATTTACTGTGCATAACCTTCATTTACATATTTTCTGCTTTTAAAAAATAGCCTGCTAATGATAATTTCTAATTCTATGGCATAAAAAGCTGATGTGATTAACAGTTTCTGTGCCACGCAGGTCTTTTTGTTTTTAGTTTTTCTGATACTTGGAATGTCTGCTGCTGTTTACAAATGACCTGTTAGTCTCATGATCTGCCTGATTCTGTTGCTTCTAGGGTCACTCAGCATGTCAGTTAACATTTTCTTTATGTAGACAACGCATCTAAAAATAATGACTTAAAACTACAACTTCTTATTGTTACCCATATGTTACAAGGGAGCATGGCACTGCTGCTGATTAGAGGCAGACACTGAAGAATCAGGCTCTACTGGTGACTTTGGGGGTGGGAGAGGTACTACAGTACAAAAAGCAAGGGTAGCCTCCTTCATGTGAATGCTGGCTGTCTTACTGTTGGCTGGGAGACTGAGATGATGAGGCCACGTGCCACTCACTGTCCAACAGTCCAAGAGGTGCCAGATCTGCTGAGGCCCAGGTGTAACCTCTCATGTTGTAACTTTCTTCACATCGTGTTGGTCTCAACCAGTCACAAGAAAGACCAGCCCAAATCAACGGGTAAAGAAGCAGGCGCCACATCTGTATGGAGGAGCTGCAAAGCATTGTGGTCAATTTTCTAACCAATCACAACACCTGCTCTGAGGATAGAGTGATCAGTTGAGTGGTATGTGATCCTCTATTATTTTCCAGTTGCAAAATCTATGCTGTCAAAAAACTCTTTTCCTTCTATTCACCTTGCTTATTGCTGATACTCTCTGGTTATAGATAGAAAAATTTGCCATCTTTACTTCTTTCATGCTTAAATAAAAGACTCTGACCCATACAGTGTGGATACTAAAGAGAGCACTAACCTTTTAGTTTTATTTTACTATGTCATGAGACACTGAGAAAGTTCTTGTGGGTAAGGCGGCTATCAAAGTTTCAGAAGTTGTGCCCTGAACAGTGAAACTGTCTTAGGTAGAGTGGGCACTCTACTTGCTGGTTCAGCTGCTACCCTCCAGAGGAAGGGCCTTCTTTTTAAAATCTATCCACAGGGATATCATGCCTGAAAGCTTTTGAGTTCCAATTTCATCAACTGCAAGTTGAAGTAAGAAAGATTTTAATTCAACACATTTTAACAGAAAAATATTCTCAAAAAACTAGATATAGAAAGAATTTACCGCAACACAATAAAAGTCATATTTGGAAATCCCACCATAATACTCAACAGGAAAAAGCTGAAATCTTTTTATTAAGGTCAGAAATGAAACAAGGATGCCCACTCTTGCAACTCCTATTCAACATGTTACCAAAAGGCCTAGCTGGAGAAATTAGGCAAGAAAATAAATGAAAGGCTTCCATATTAGGGAGAAAGAAGTTAAATTATCTGCGTTTGCAAAGGAAATGACCTTAGATATGGAAAACTCTAGGGACCACACACACACACACACACACAGAGGGAGACAGGGAGAGAGATTGAGAGCGCTGTTTACAACAAATACACAAGTTTGGCAAACTTGCAGCACATAAAACCAGAACACATACAGAAATCAGTGATATTTTTATACACTAAAATGAAGTATCTAGAAAGAAAACTCCATTTGCAGTGACATCAAAAATTGCAAAATTTTGGGAATAAACTTGACTGTGGTTAAATACTGATTCAATGAAGCTACAAAATATTGATGAAGGAAACTAAAGAAGACAGAAACAAATAGAAAAACATTCCACATTCATGGATGGGAAGACTCAAGAAGGTTAAGATATACCTGTTACCCATAGTGATCTACAGATTGAATATAATTCCTATCAAAAGCCTGATGGCATTTTTTTAAATTTTAAAGATAGTAAAATCCAACGAAACAACAGAATGAAGTCAATCAAAACAAAGCAGTAGAACTAGTACAGAACTTCTAAGAAAGATACCATGAAAACAATAGCTACTATAGTATATCTTGTTATTTTCAGAATAGGTGACCATTCCAACAGGTATAGTAAAATCAAACCAAAAACAAAACAAAACAAAACAAAACAACCCCCCTACACACAATATAACCAATAAAAACACAGTATAAAATAAGGCCAAAAAAATTAATCAGAATAAAACAAAACAATGAGAACAATATTGGGTCTCAAAGACAAGACAGAAGAGAATTCCCCATTTTGCTACATTGCATACTGTCATCTTCCAAAGAGATGCTCAGGCTGCCAGCCCCAGGCCTGCAAAACGAACAAAACAGTACTAGCATTTAGTTATTTTATTTACCTTAGTTGCTAGCAATTTAGCCAGACCTCCAAACCAGCAGGTTGCTTTATGGCGGTGGGGGGAGCTTTGTCCTTTGTCCTGCAACCAGTAGGCATAGGGAGTGGGGGCGGTGTGTGCATGTTTCTCTTCCTGGAGTCCATGCCTGTCACGCAGGTCCCTGGAAGGCAGACTAGTTGTCTTCTGGTTCATGATGGCATTTTTAAAGGGAAAAAATGCCTATATTCTTATGGAACCATGAAAGACTGTGAACAGCAAAGCGATCATGAGAAAGGACATAACTGGGGCATCACTCTCCTGGCTTCAAGACTAGTGATTCAGCTGAAGTGACTGAAACATCATGATACTGACACACAGAACAGACACACATCTAGACTGATGGAAAACAGTGCAGAGCCGAGAACAAAGCCAAGAGTGTCCAGCCAGCTGGACTTTGAATGAAGAAAGGACAGCCTCTTCCACAAGTGTTGGGAAAATTGAATATCCACATGCCAAAGAATGAAATTAGACCCTTACACACCACACCCCCAAAATCAGTTCAAACTGGATTAAAGTTTTAAATATAATGATACTGGATAGCTTAGGAACTGAAATAACTCTTACAGGAAAACAGGGGAAAACTTCATGACAGAGGTCTTGGCAGTAATTTCTTGGATATGGTATCAAAGCAAAAGACTATCACAGGAAAAGCCTTTAACACAGCAAATAGCATAATCAACAGAGTAAAAAGGCAACCTGCAGATAGGAGAAAATATATCAAATTATGTATCTATTTAAGGGGCTAATTTCTATATTCCACAAGACAACCCCACTATTCAGTAGCAAAAAAGTGAATAATACAATTTTAAAAGTAAGCAAAGGACCCAAATAGAACTTTTTCTGAGGAAGATATATACCATGGCAGCAGATATGCATCAAAATGCTCAGCATCACTAAATATGAGAAAAATGCAAATTAAAATCACAGTGAGCTATCACTTCATACCTACCAGAATGACTATTAATTTTTAAAAAGATAATAAGTACTAGTGTGAATGTGGGGAAGATAGAAACCTGGAACACTGTTGATGACAATGTTAAGTGAGCTTCAGCCAGTATGGAGAATAGTATTTACTTTCCTAAAATTAGTAAAAAAGCAAATGGTCTGTATATCCAAAAGAATTGACAGCAAAATTTCAAAGAGATGTCTGTACATTTATGTTCATTGAGGCATTCATTGTAGCCATGATGTGGAAATAACCCAAACATTCATTGATGGATGAATAGATTTTAAAAAGTGGTGTATACTTATCATGGATTATTTTTCACCCTTTAAAAAAGAAAGAAATATGGTTGTATTTGATAACCCAGACTAACCTAGCAGTCACTATGCTAAGTGCAATAAGCCAGAGACAGGAGGTCAAATGCTGACTGATTCCACTTATACAAGGTAACTAAAATAGACAAACGAGTAGAAGTGGAGAGGAGAAGGCTATTCACAGGGACTGCAATGAGATGGGAACAGGGTGCTGCTTTTCAATGGGTGTAGTTTCAGTTACATAAGATGAATACATTCTAGAGATCTGCTGCACATCTTAGTGCATATTATTAACAATTCTATGTTGTGCATTTAAAAATTTGTTATGTGAACTTCTTACCACAAATAAAAGCTCTTCTCATCTTATTATAAGGTTCTTGTGGGGATCCAGTGATGTAATTCCCATGAAATCTTTGAAGACCATAAAGTGTAATAAAACTACTTGATTGTTCTTAGTTACTACTTTTTATTTAATGCTGATAGACAGCTTATATTTCAAAATCTCTCTGTAATGATGAGATTTTGCCTTCCTAAGGATCACTCACCACGATAGATGGAGCTATTCAAGAAGACAGTGTAATGTGTTTATTGCAATTATTCAATGCACCAACTATTTGCTAAGCTTCTATTGTGAGCTCAACAGTGTTCTAGACACTGTGGGAAATAAGAGAACTAAGTGGATATCATCTTTTATCTTTAAACAGTTGTACAATGTAGTTAGGGAGATGAAACAATTTCACATACAAGACACATAGCCGGGAATGAGACAGTAATGAGCCAGTAGTTTCAGAGCCAGCGGGAGTGTGAAGAAGGGCAAGTTCCTAGATGTATGGAGTGCTCTGAAAAACATTTTTGGAAAACTCTTCCTTTAAGGGCTAAGAAGGTGGTTAACTAGAGAATAAAAAGGTGATGACATTCACTATAACCACTCTATGGTAGTTGATGTCATGCTGCATTTTCGGTTCTCTAAAATTATAGGACTTTTATTGATTTAATTGTCAATTATTAGAATGTATGTGGTTTAAAAGCCGAATACCTTCCCTACCTGGGAAAAAATCCCCCCTACATGTAAGGTTTGCTTCATATAGGCAGGTTCATGACTTTGGCCATACTTAGTTTGTAGGATCTTTACAGCCAGCATGATTTTTGACAGGAGGCTATCTCTGATCTAGCAGATAGTCATCAGAAATCTATGTTGTTTTGTTATGCTTTGAGAAGATCTGCAATTATTAAGTATATTCCCTCCAAGAAACACATCAATCAGCAACCAAATTAATTGTCATCCTCGCCTTGCATCATTGTGATTTTTTTCCCCCATCAACAGTTTCTTATTGCAATGTTTTTCAAAGTGTGAACTGTGGGCCATCTACAGCAGGACCCACTGAATATGCTGACTGAAAACACAGGTGCCTGAAAACTTTTCTGAACCTCCTGAATCAGAATTTTTTTGGAAGAAGTCTCAAAAATACACATTTGTATAAGCTTCCCAAATAATCTTTGGTTTACCAGTGTTGAAAATCATTCTTTAATACTTGGTGAGCTTATAATGTTTAGTGCTTGACGGACATGTGGGTAATGCCCAGGGGTCTCCTTCTCCAGGCCAATCAGATTTCTGAGGCTGGGACTCAGAGATCAGTGTTTTTAGACCTCTGAGGTGATTCCAATCTGCAGCCCAGGTTAATGACCACTGGCTTATTGGTGCACTTTTCAGGCTTTCGTGTGCAGATGAACCACCTGGGGTTTTTATTAAAATGTGATCCTGTTTTAGAAAGTCTGGAGTAAGGCCTTGAAATTTGCATTTCTAACCAGTTCCTAGATGAAGCAGGTACTGCCAGTCTGTGGATCACACTTTGAGTATCAAAAACTCCAAAAATATAAATTATTGTGTCAGTGAATCTTAACCCAATTTGATCAACTTGGTAACAGCCTGGGTGTGTATAGGTCATGAAGGTATAACCTTGGTCTCTTTCTTTTTCATCCTACATAAAATACCCAACAGCAACAACTTAAAGGGGGAGAGGTTTATTTTGCCTTACTGTTTCAAACCATGACCAGCCAGCTCCAGGGTAGAAACAGAATAGCAAAGGGGAGTGGCAGAGGAAAAAGTGCTTAACCCATAGCAACCAGAAAACCAAGAGATAAAGGAGGAGCCAGAGAGAGAAATACACCCTCCTAGGTCACACTCCCAGGGACTCACCTCCAATCAAACCCCACTTCTGAACAATACATTCAGGCACTACACACACAGTGAATGAGTCCACTCATGAATATAGTGCACCCATGATTTAATCACTTTCCAAACACCTGAACCTTGGGAGGACACTTTATTTCTAACCTGTAACATTCTAGATGACTCATGTCTATCTCATTATGCAAAATGAAAAAGAGTCATTGAAGTATTAATAGTTCCAGCATTGCTGAAAAGTCCAACTCCAAAGTTTCTTTTGTGCTCAAGGCAAACTCTTAGCTGTGAACCCATGTAGAAATCAAAAAGAGGGTTGAACACTGTTGACACACGAGGACACAAGATGAACATTCCCATTTCAAAAGGAGAAATATAGGGATAGAAAGGAATGGGATTAAAACAACACTGAAACCCAACAGGACAAACATTGAATTCTCCAGGTCTGTGTCTAGCACCCAGGGCAAGTCATGGTGAGATGTGAGTCCGAAGGGTTTGGTTAGCATCATTCCTATGTCCTTGCTGGTTGAGTACTCATACCTTCTCTCTTGGGATGGCTTCACTGACTGCTTGTAGCTTTCCTCAGAAGATAATCTATATTCCTGGTATCTTGAACTTCTTGGGGTCTCCACTGCACCTTCAGCTTCATTCTCACAACTTCACACAGTGGTGGGAGGACACAGCTAAAATCTCAGCAGAAGCCTTCCTAACCCCCCTACTCTTGCATTCTACATGCCTGTAAAATTAGCACCATGTGGATGATGCCAAAGTCTGTCACCATCTGGAGCAGTATCCAAGTTCATTTGGATCATAGCTGAAGAAGCCCCTGAATGTCTGGATGACTGAACATGGAGTTATATTTCTCTCTGTATTAGCAGCAGACACTGGGGTTCTTTTTTTCAAATTCAAGTTTTATAGTTTTGCACTTTTCATAGTTACTTTTCTTGTTGCTGAGGCAAAGTATCTGATACTCAAAGTTAAAAGAGGAAAACTTTATTTAGTTTCACAGTTTGTAGAGATTTCAGTCCATAATTGGATGGCTCCAAAGGAGGGTGGCGTGACAGAGGAGTATCAAGGAGGAAAAACAGTCTATGGCAAAGCAGAGGAGGCAGAATGCAGCAAGCAGTGAGCAACAGCAGCAGCAGCAGTAACAATCTGCTTCTCCCTTTTATCCTTGTCAGGTTATCCACCTTTAATCCCAGTATCACACACTCTAACCCCAGCCACCTCTGAGAAGTCCCACCTATGAGTGAATGAGACTTTGAGGGGACATCTGGATATAAGCCATAACTGTACTCCTGAGTCTGTGAAGGGTGAATTTTGCTGATTCCTGAAATGACCTCAACTCATCTTTCTGATTGTCCCAATGCAAAATACTTGGCTTCTTTTTAATGCTGATGTTTTCAGTAACTGCACTTTCCTTTGCCCCAGTTTTGCAGATTCCTCCTATATGGTGAAACTCAAAATATTTTATGCCTTTTGGCTCTAATACTTACTGCTGATTTTCACTGTAGATCTGGATAAAGGCAGCCAGTAGTATCCATTCCGCAGCCTGGACGTTGAGCTGCTTTGAAACTTTCTCTGCCAGATTAATTAGTCCACCACCCTTAATCTCAGCCTCCCTCAAGTTCTCAGAACATGTGCAAAACATAGACACATTTCCTGTCAGAGAGTAACACACATGGCCTGGAGTCCAGATGCCAATGGAGTCCTTGTCCCCAACTGAAACCTTTTAATTCTGGCCTTTACTATTTGCATTTCTTTCAACATTCTAGTCTTCTGAGCTCTGACTAGAGTCTCCCATGCAGCTTGGCATACAACATCCTAAGTCTTTTCTACTTGGCATCTCTAAATTGTTTCAAACCCCTCCTGCAAAGCACTTCCAAATGCTCCCTCATTGCATGGTCAGGTACAGTCCTGGCAGCACCCTTATTCTCAGTACCAAAATTTCTATTAGTTACTGTTCCATTATTGGAGCAATATAACCTGCACCCACAATTTAAAGGAGGAGAGGTTTATTTTGGCTCACGGTTTCAGTACATGGTTGGATAGCTCCAGGATAGAGGCAAGATGACAGAGGGGCATGCAGAGGAAAGGGTATTCAATGCCTGGCAAGTAGGAAGCATAGCAAGGAGGGATGAGCCAGGGAGGAAGATATAATCTTCTAGGTCTTGCCTATAGTGACACACTTCCAATCAGACTTCACCATCAAACAGTACATTCAGCTACTGAAATCATCAACAGACAAGTCCATCCATGACTATAGAGTTCCATGACCCAATCGCCTTTTAAACACATGAAGTTTGGGGGGACACCTTAGATGTAAAGCATAACACTTAGATAGTATGTCTTTCCCTGTGGTGCTGTCCCCTTGCTGTGCTTCCTTGTGTCTATGAACTAAGCACCTTGCTCCAACATGCCCTTCTGCCATGATGCTTCTGCTTTGGAGCCAGCTGATCATGAACTGAGACCTCTGAAACTGTGAGCCTAATGAGTCATTACCTCCTTTAATTTGTGAGTGTCAGGTGTTTGGTCCCAGCAACGGGAAAGCTGAGTGATACAATTATTCAATTGTTCCACTGTTGACTGGGACAGTATTCTGCATGTCTTCTGTATGTAAATCAAATTCTATATTGACTCATTTATGACAGAGCAAAAGCTCTGTTCCAAAGGATTGTGGTTTCATTGACCAATTATAAAGAGAATATTTATAAAAATAAGGTTTAAATGAAGAATATTTTTGAAATTGTCAGTGAAGTAAAAGAGTCAGGAAGTTAAATAACAGGGCAGATTGGAGCATATGAATCAGGCAGTCAAAGGAAGGCCTTAAAGGAGTAATAGTAACCAGGGTGACTGACAAAGGAGGAGACAGGCCAGGGAAGATGTGCAAATTTGTTTCTTTCTTCTTTTTTTTAGGAAAAATAGAGGTTAAGAGAATATATTTATTGAGAAAGAGAAAGTTTCTGTGTGAGAGAGAGATAAAAGGGGTCCTGAGTGGTTTGCCTAAGATGTGCAAATTTCGTATGAAGGATCAAGGCAGAAATGGGGCCATGCCTGCTCGCCTATAAATCTAAAGTTTTGGATGGGTGAATAGGCATTGACAGCACATCAGCACACACACACACACACACACACACACACACACACACACACCTTTCCCTTGTCCTCTTTCTCCAATTAAAAACCTTTCACTGGTTTTTCATAGCGAGTTTCTTCGAAACTTCTTGGCCCACAAGACTTGCAGATCCACTCTCACCTCACAGTCTTCCCCCTCTTCCCTCTGCCTCTAAACTGGTATGCTTTCTGTTTCTCATATCTACCAATCCATTCTTGCTTAGGACTTTTGCCTATATTTTCCCAGGAGGCATGGTGGCTCATCATTCTTTCAGAACTGAGTTTCTTGTCTTATGAGCGGGACAGTCTTCCCTTGCTGTTTCCCTCTACCCTACCCCACCCATGTCATCATGTTTTGTTTTCTCTGGAGAATTTATCAACTATAATTTTTTGTTTATCACTTTACCTTTAAACTTTTACACTTGTAGCGTAGGCTACACAAAGGCTTGGCATATCTCATTCATAGCTGGACTACATGGTAGTTGATCAGTGAATATGTTGAAGGGGTAAATGGCAGTCTGTGAGTCATTTGGAGGAGATAACTCAGAATCTGTTGAGATATTTATTTAAAATATCAGTTCCAGCCAAATGTGGTGGAGCATGCCTGTAATTCCAGCTCTCAAGAACTGGAAGGCTGAAGCAGAAGGATCAAAAGTTGGAGAGCAGCTTGGGAAATTTAGTGACCTAATGGAACTCTCTCTTAAAATAAAAACAACTGGAGGCATAGCTCAGTATGAAGGCCCTGTACTCAATCCCTAGTCCTACTGCAGAGAGGGAGACAGAGACAGAGGTAGAAACAGAGACAGAAAGATTGAGGAATATTACAAAATCAGTTCCTGTGTGCAAGCTCAGAATCTGTTTGAGAAGTTTTGGGTTGGGGTCAAAAGACCACAGATTGAGATGTATCAGATTGAGATGTATTCCTCTGTGACTGGCTGAGATTTCTTAGATATTAGATGTAAGTTGAGGACTTCTTTCAGAAAGACACATTTTATACAAACAGTATTTATCTCCATTGACTTATGAGCTAAGGTGGATATTGATGTGGTTCCCAAACCTCCAGACTGCACTTCTGACTTACTGAAGCAGTACTTCTGGATATTATTCCAACAATCTCGAGTTCTTAAATGGTCTCCAGGTGATTCTGATAAGTATGCAATTTTGTGCAAAGTACCAAAGTGTCAGTGACTCATTATTAGAACCACTGGGGCATGAAACAAACATCGGTATGAATTCTCCACATGCGTATACTTAACAGCTTGTGAATTAGACACGATATCTGATAGAAGTGCTTTCTGGGCAAGCAAGAACAACAGCAAAAAATCTGATCAACAGTCAGCTAAACAATAGGTGCTTTTTTGCCTCTCAACACAAAATCTGAAGTTAGACATTTGCTGGCATGGATTCAGTAGTGCTGTGAAGAATCCAGGTTATTGGTGCCTTTATTATTCACTAACCCCACATGCTCGCTTTCTTCCTTATGCTTATATTTTTATGTTTGCATAAAGTCAATACAGCTTCAGGCATCATATTCATATTCAAGGCAAGATGAAGAGTGAAGGGCTCATCTTTTTTATCTAGAAAGAAAAATCTCTCATTTAGTTTTGCCTTGGCAGAACTCAGCTAGCAATTGCAAGGAAGTTTGGGGAGATGAGTGAGAGTTCTCCAGACTCCATAGTTGGTGGTGTCTGGTGAGGAGATTGGGAATGACTTTTTTTTTTGCGGCACCGGGGATTGAACTCACAACCTCGCGCCTGCCAGGGCAGGCGCTTAAGGCACTGAGCCAAACTCCCGGCCCTGGTTTTTTGAGGCAGGGTCGCACTATGTAGCTCAGGCCGGCCTTGCACTAGCGTTGTAGCCCAAGCCGTCCTCGAACTCACAACGCTCCGCCTACCTCAGCCTCCCGAGTGCTGGGATTAAAGGCGTGCGCCACCATGCCCGGCTGGGAATGACTTTTTGGTGGTCCAGGAAGAGCATCTGCTGCACATGCCTATTGAAGGAACACTCTCTAGCACAGAACGATGGCTGCCTCCTCTGTTCCATTCAATATTTGCTTTTCTAGGACTGCTATTTTTCTCTTTGCCTAATGCACTTTCTCCAAATGATTAATTCTTACTTCCAAACTCTTCATTTATGTTGGTGGTCACATCAACTTACTATCTGCCAGGCATTATTTGTAAGTCACATAAATATTCATTTAATCTTTCAGCAAACTTATATAGTAGTTATCATCTGTAGTTAACAGGTGAGGAAACTGAAGTACAGAGAAGTTAAGTAGCTTGCCCAAGCTCATTTAGTTAGTGAGGAGCAGGGTGAGATTCAAGCCAAGGCAACTGGGTTTTAGAGTCCATGCTCCTAGCCATAAAACTCTAGTGTACTCTCCACTATGTGTGTCTGGAAGTAAAATCTTGTGACCAAGGGAACATAGCTTAGCCAGACAGAGTTAGGTTTCACTGGCTGCCATAGGAAGAGAAATGCACATTAGTGAATAGTGAGAAACCTGGAAGGAAGAAGTCAAGGAAGGATGGAGAAAGGATTTTAATGGTCTAAGCAGGGACAGTTCAGGAACTGTAACGCTTTCAGAATCTCATCAGCCTTAGCTCTAGAGTAACTGTCTGCAAATTTATCCAAGATTGATGGATCTGAAGAAGGTGATGTTTAGAGAGGTTGAGCTTAGTTTGTCTTCATATCATGTTTTGGTACAGTTTATCTGTTTTGTGTTTTGAGGGTCTTGCAAGTTGTACTTTATATTTCAGTTCCTCTGGGCGGGGCTGGGGGGGACCTGTCAGCAGGGCCATTTTTCATTCATTAATCTTTTCTGATCATTCTTCAGCTTAAATAGAAGGATAAACCACTGTCTTTCAGACAAATGATGACTCCGTATCTGCAGCATGGCTCAGTTGGTTGTGATGATCTATTGAGCACTGTTATCTCAAGTGGCTAGCCTTCTGGTTCTCTTTATTGGATAATCATTTGTAGAATTTTCTAGCATGAAAGTAACGCTAGAGTTATTCATACTTAGTGATGGCAATACAGAAACACTGAGACCAGAATTATTGCTTGTGGGAACATGGCTTATACATCCTGTGAGCTACTGTACTTAAGTCTTCCTTGGATAACTAGATGGCTTTTTTCTTTGACTGGATATAGGCAGGTCAGTTTGGTCAGTGTCTAGGGAATGAATCCTATTTCCAGTAATGGTTGAAGATAAGGATACTGGGTACCATGAATAACAGAAGAGTGCTTACTAATAATTTAGAAATTTGAACCAGCAGAGAAGGAATATAAACAACAAAGACGATAAAGGACAACAATGTGAACACAAAATTACTGGTGGCTTCAGGCATCCGGGGGTCTTGGGCTTACGCCATTAGTTGTGTCAATCAAACAGCTCTGCAGTTCTTGACTCAGTCACACGTGGACATCAAAAGGAACAAAAGCAGTGGCAAATTTTTATTGCTGTCATTTAGATATTTTTCCAGAACTCTCATTTCCTTGTTAGCCAGTCAGTACTCCTAAAAGTGGATGTTTTGCCCTACAGAGAGGGGAACTCCATCACAGTAGCAAAGCACAGCTCTGAGTTCATGTTCTGTGTATTTAAGGTCAGAACTACATCGGTGGAAACACGTACCTGGCTATGTGAATACACAACATAAAAGAGCAGCCCCTCATTAATTTCCTTTAAAACTCTTGCACCTGCAGACTTCCTGGAGGTTCTTTTTTTCTTTCTTTTTTCTCTCTCTTTTTTTTTTGTAAGGGGAGTGTCTAGAAGTGCAGGGACTCTGAAGCACCTGGAGGCCAACAACTGCAGATGTCTGCCTGAAGGCAAGATTCGATCAAGTTTATGAAACCAGTGTGGTATGTCCTAACAAAACAATGATCTATAGAGATTATAAAGCTTGAAATGTTTTTAATTCTGAAGATATGCAAACCCTATGCCGACAAAAGGAATGGGAGATTCCACAGCAGACGTATGAAATGATTTCCAAATGTGTTCCTTAAGGAATTAGAATTTTGGTTAGCAATAAAGATTTTGTTTTGTGCACATTTATTCTATATTGTTTGAGTATGGAACATAGTAAGGGAATCTGTGATGGTCATAAATGTGGTTTAAGTGGAGAAGAAAAGTTCTTCATTGCCAACACATTCAAGATCTGTGTTATTGTTAACAGTTCAAAGTGGAATTTCTCTCTGAATTTCTCCTAGAATTTAAACTAAATATCTTTTTTAAAAATTAAAAAACATCTTACTAACTTGAGGCAGGAGGATCAGAAGTTAGAGCCCAGCCTGCACAATTCTGTGACTTAGTGAAATCTGGTTACAGATTAAAAAAAAAAAAAAAAAAAGAAAAGAAAAAAAAAGGAAGGGCTGGGCAATTTAGTGACCTACTGGAACACTGTCTCAAAATAAAAACGACTGGAGGTATAGCTCAGCATGAAGGCCCTGTATTCAATCCCTAGTCCTACCGTGGAGGGCAGGTGGAGGGAGAGGTCTGTGTGGGGCTGTAGCTCAATGCAAAGATCTTGGGTTTCAAACCCCAGTACCTCCCCCCCACCACGTACACACTGCATTACTAAAACCTTGGGTACCTGTAATTTTTGGAGTAAGTCAGAACTATTAACTGAATTTCTTTGATCAGTAAATTATTTTCCATTTAAAACAAAAAAGGAAAACTTTGTCAAAGTTGAAATTAGCCAAAATGTTTGTCTTAAAAACTGTTGGGTTTGATTCTCTCTAATTGTTCCTTCCTGATTCACTAGAAACATACACCATTGCTAACAAACTTGAACAAGTTGCTAAATTACTACAGTTGCACTGTTCCAATTAGTATCTTTACAGTACCATGCAAAAATTAAGCGTTTAGCAGGTTTAGTCATTCCACATAATTGCAAAAGTTTTTAAGTCTAGGTCAGCTTCAACAAGTTTGCTCTTGACTTCCATGCTACCTCCAAAAGCTCTGTTGAGGTGTTTGTTTGCTTTTAGAAGTGCATGCAGTTCCCTGCTAGAGGAGGCGGAAGGCAGCTCAGGTGACTGCCTGCCTGCCTTTAGGTATGTGAGCTGCTTTTTAGATTTTGTTAACATAGTTTACAAAATTTAGCTCTTGTGAGCACTGATATCATTTTCTCAGTTTTGTTAGAAATGATTATTTTTATTTTTTAAGCCCCAAAACCAGAAATTAAGAACCTTCTACCCCTCTGATCTGTTCAATGCAGATTAGTCAGCAATATTGTTGCCTTGTTTTGGGGGCTTTTGTTTTTCAATTTTCATTGTTTCGTTAGTACATATTTGCAGTTCATAGTGGTTGCAGTCCTCATGGGGAGTTGGTCCATGTACATAGCACATTTCACTCCTGTTTTCATTCCCTCCATCTCTTGGTCCCCTTACCTTTTGCAAAAGATCCATTTTCCTGTTTCCTATGTTAATCTACAGGGGTGAGCATACTAGGAATAATTCTCAGACTTATTTGGATCTGAGGGTTATTCTCAAGAATCTCCTGACTCATGAGATAAGATTTTCAGAATATTTACTGGAAAAAATCCAAATGCTGAGTCTTCTATCACATAATCTATTTCATTATTTATGTTATACACTTTGGAGCCAACATACTGTTCACAATGGCATGGTTCAGGTGTGTGATAATAATTTGAAGATGCTGACTTATTTATTTTTGATTACCATTATTTATTCTGCTAGAGCAATACTGTACAATATAAATATAATCTAAGCCCCAGATATAAGCCACATACATGATTAAAATTTTTCTGGTAGCCACATTTAAAAAGTAAAAAGAAACAGGTAGCATTAATTTTAATAATATATTTTATTTACCCCAATATATCCAAATGTATGGATATAACATACAGTATGGTAGTAACATAAAAATGATAGAGATATTTTACATCCCTTTTTCTGTATTTTTCATATTTCAATTTAGACTAGTCGCATTCCCAGTATTCAATTGCCTCGTGTAGCTCGTAGCTGTCCCATCAGACAGCACGGTGCTGGAGAACTCTACCTCTGTTCCAGAAGTTGCTGAGTGAGCTATACTAATTGCTTCAAGGGAGGTATAAGAAACCAAAAAGAGAAAAACAAGAACTTTATTCCCTAGCATTTGAACTTCTAGGACCTCAGGAGGCAAAGGAAATCCTCATGAAGGGGAAATGAAATAAATTTGGGAGGAAGCTTATGATGCAAAAGGCTTCCTCTGATCATTTAACCCCACCCTGTCCCCAAATGAACCAATCTGATGTCCACTTATGCAAGTACACATGGGAACAAAGAGTTCCTTGACAAGGGAGTTGGGGAGAAGAGGAGAAGCAGGAAATGAATCAACAGTACTGATCCTGAAGAAAGAAAGACTCTCTCTTAGGTTGACACCCTGGGGAACCAAAATCTCAGCTGGTTTTGAGGATTTGAGAGTAACAGAGGCCTGCACACCTTCTGTAGGCAATGGGAAGCATCTCATTTATTTGGAAAGGCAAAAGGTTCCACAGCATTGTTCTCAGTTAGGTTAGAGAATAAGAACTTTTAGTGAATAGTGATGGATTTGGATAAGGTAAGCAATACATTCGAATGGGATAAATGGATGAAGACATCCCTTTTCAGCGAGGGATGTTTACTATACTAATAATTAGTACTTTGGAAACAAGTGTTTGAAAACATTAGACTCCATACTGAGCTTTATTTTCCCCTCTTTTAAAATAGATTTGTTGATAAAATGTTTCATTTTTGTTTGTTTACTAATAGCAGTGAGAAAATTTCAAAGGCAGCTTCCTGGTTTCTGTGAGTATATCTTATACGGTGTCTTTCAGTGTGATTCTTGAAACAACTACCAGAATTACCAGGGGGCTGGTACAAAGTGTAGTCTTAGACTCCATTCTAGCAAATCTACAGAAATGCATACATACATATACATATTGAAGACCATGAATAAGTATATACAAAGTGTGTGTATATATATATATATATATATATATGCATATATATACTGCTCTGAGAAGATAGATTCTATCTATCTATCTATCTATCTATCTATCTATCTGTCTGTCTATCTATCTTCTATCTCTACAAACTGAAGTTTCAGAGGCCCGGAAAAGTCCATTTAAAACAGTCCATGCATCAGTAGAGGCGATCATGTTGTAAGGATTCACAGGAAACATTCATTTTGGCTGGGCAGAAGAAGAAAAACAGACTTCCACAGAAGGAAGGATGGATGTTTCTAGTGGACAGAGGGTAAAGGCAAGGGAGAAAGTCATTTTTTTTTTTTTTTTTTTGGTCTTTTGAAACAGGGTTTCACTATGCCGTTCAGGCTGGCCTAGAACTCTCTTTGAGGCCTAGGCTGGCCTCGAACTCACAGCAATCTTCCTGCCTCAGCCTCCAGAGTGCTGGGATTACAGGTGTGTGGCACAATGCCCAGGTGGAAAGTCACTTCTAACTTCTCTCCAGGTCTGTATTTTATTTGTGGATGAGTGCAAAGTCAGGACAGGAGCACAGGAATCACCAGTCCTTTCTGTAATTTTCCCATTGTCACTCTCACAGCCCTACATGGATGGCATATCAAGAAAAAGTGACAGCTGTCGATGCTGTATGAGAGAAGGTATATTTTCATGCACATGCTGACTAATTTCAACCCAGAGTTCACAGTATCTATGACATATTGACCATAATAAAGTCTCCTCTGCCTGGAACTCCAACCAAAGAGAATGAATGAATACATTTACTAGATCTCTTTGAAGCCATCATTCAATAGATTCTAATTTAGGAGTCTCGTTTTGCTCTCAGCCTACACCCCACGTCTCCTGCCCAATGCATCTTCCTTTGGGCCCCTTCTGCCCTCATCTGTGAGCATCTGTGCTGGCAGAGCCTTTCCCTGGGAGCAGCCCTGAGTCTGAGGTGTTCTGGGGCTGTCTCAGAGCTGTCTTGTAAGTCAGCAAGCTGAAAGTTGGTAAAATAAGCTCATAAACCCATGAACCTGCTTAGAAACATATGTTAAAATGTATTTACAAGATTCCCTGACTCCTCCCATTACATATTTCGCAGAGGGGCTGAGTGCTGTTTCTATTTTAGTTTATAGCATCATTAAAAAGAGATGGAGTAAACCCACAATGGAGCCTGTGTTTCCACTTTAACATTATCTTTAAAATGCAGCACGTTGCTTAATCGGTACAGGCTAAGGTGCTATTTTATTTATATTCATGCCTGATTATGAGCCCAGGACTGAGCTCCATCCCAAACCTGTGGGCAGCCTCGGAAGATCGGCCGGCCCTGCCCCGCCCCGGGCAGTTCCTCCCACCCACGCACCCCGCCCCAGGACCCCCGAGTCTGAGCTGGCAACCGCAGCACCTGCAGAAACGCTGGCAGGACCCCACTCACACCCGTCCCCTCTCCTTCCTCCTTCAGGATGCAATCCGCTGTAGGAGTAGGAAGGGAGTCCCATCGCGGATAGACGGCATTGCCTCTGATCCTGCCACGACTCAGGAGACCTTAAAGGTATCCAACATCTTCACCCACAAAAGGCTTCCTGACCACTGGCTCTGTCCCGGGCTCCCTTGGAAGCACCTGAACATTCCGTTCTTTTTCTTTAGGCCAATCTGACCTGAACCCTACACCCGACCGGGTCAGAATGTGTGGATGTGAGGGGCGTGTGGGGGACAAGGCGAGGAAGGGAGAACAGGCCTGAGTCGGGGGGCGCAGTGAGCCCACCTTTCCCAAGGAGACGCTGGGTGTGGAGCTTTGCCCCAGCCATGCGACATGTCCTGTCGGGCTGCCGTGGTCAGGGGCAGCTGAAGCTTCCGGCGGGACGTCCGTGGGCGTCCGTCTGCGTGCTCTGTGTGCTGTTGCACACAAGCTTACCTCCAGGGCTGTGTGTTCTGTAGGTCTCTCTGTCCCGGCAGACAGAACCAGGAGGTCATCCGGACCGTGCGCTCTGCAGATTCGCTGCTTTTCCAGCTCCAAGGCACCGCCTGTCCTGAGCTCCTCTAGGAGCCCTTGGAGTGTGCAGCACAGCTCTGATCAGAACACTGCCATCAGGCGCGGTCCTTGCTCATGCAGAGCTAAGAGGTTTTTCCTTTGATCCAAAGAATACCCTTTTCTATCATGAACTTTCAGTTACTTTGACATGAAGATGCAAGATATTCGGGGGGAAAGAAAGCACTTTTTATACTTCTAGTCACACGTGTGAGGTTCTTACAGGGTGCAGAGCTTCCTGTAGCTGTAAGGCCGCCTGCTGGGGCTGAGAGTATGCAGAGCCTTCCCCAGGAACCCCATCAAACCGCAGGCCACGGATTCGGTGGAGAAGCCAGGGGCTGCAGGTCTTCCAAAGAGATTTAAATTGCTTCTTATATAGTGTTTTTAAAATCTCTTCTCGCCATTCAAAAATAAATAACTTTCTTATAATCAGAAGGCTTATGCCTATGTGTGCCCTTATCCATGCGAGTCTCTGCAGAGGAGTGAATAACGTTCATAATTCCAATTTAACAGCAGTGAACACCTAATTGTCTAATTACTTGAATTAACACTTCTTGGGAAAAACGTGACCTTTCACTGCCATTGTTATACTAGACTCTAACATGTTTGTTGAAGTGTCATAGTTTGTTAATCCTAGTTAGTATAATTAATTAGCCAATTTTTCCATTGTTGAAGTATTATTTTTATTGCCAGCTAAAATTACTATTTTCATTTGCATCACAAAACTCTTAAGTGGTTTGGTAAAATATGAAAACATTACAAAACTTCCCTCGGGATACACTGTCTACATATTGAAATAATTTTTATACCTCTGAGTAAAAGATGGAGAATTTGGCTGTTCCATTAATTCTTACCTCAGCAGATTTTTTGGGAAAAAGGATAATTACCATAACAGAAATTACTTTTTCCCATTCTATAAGGGACAGTCTTTAGTAAAGAGTGTATTCTGGGGTTATTACTTTTTTATAAAATGCATGTAAAATAGTCAGAGGCCTTCAGAGGTTCCAAGACTGTTCCAATACTATAGCTAAAGGAAATAGTGATGATATTTTTTCAACAATTTGTGCAGTCTTATTTGTCACCATAAGAGAAAATGTTAATTAAAAAACAAAAACGGTTGAATATTTGGTCTCTTTGTAGGTGTGTAATGTATAAAAATATGAAAGGATGCTTTTTGGTTTTTAGTTATTTTTCATAGTTTCCAAGTTAAATTTCAAAGAGAAACAAGTTCCTTATTTTGATTTATTTCTCATCTTGAAACTGGACCACCTTTCAATTAGAAAGAAAAGATATAGATCAATAAGAATAAGAATCAGTAATGTTCTGTTCAAAGCCTGGAGACCAATCACCTCTGTGTGCTTCTTGTCACACCCGCCCTTGGCCAGAACCCAACTGTACAACTTTTGATCATCTAGTTTCCGAGCACTGTTTCTCTTCTGTCTTTTTCCCACTGTGCTTTCTAGACTCCATCTCAATAAATATCAAGGTGAAGTTACCTTTTTTTTTTTTCTCAGCATCCCATGTAGGGTTTTGTTGTGTGCCTGCCTGGATGACCTCATGTAGATGCTGGATAACCAGAGGGCGAGAAAGATGCACAAGCCAAACAAAGAAAGTGTCTGAAAATAGAAAGTAAAATTCCACAGCCAGTGACCCAGTGAGTGACCTGGAAAGCCTTGTTTAATGAGGATGTTTGGGATGAAATGCTGTGTACTGAGTGATGTCACTCCCACACTCAGTCATTTCCCATTCTCAAGCGATTTCTCTATGTTTAGGAGATGCTCGATGTAGTTTTTCTTTCCAGGGAAAATGTGGATAAATAAAAACTCTTATTCTAAATATGGCACAAGGCAAGAAAGTTCCCTTCTATCAACCAGTGCAACCCAGTATATCTCTCCTTTTGACCCCAACAAACTTCTCAGAAGAGTGACCAGTAACTGTCTCTGTTTCTTTATCTCAAGATTACTGGATACACCTGCCAACTCAGTCCATTTGTGGCTTAATCTACTGTTAATATGTGTAGATGATTCTCAGGGGTGTTCTCTAATCCAATCTGCCCTGGAACTTCAGGCTTACACACTTTTTGCTACCTGAAAGTTATACAGGCCTGTACTTCATCACAAAACTTCCAGGTTCTTCACAAAGTCCACACAATCTTTGACGAAGTCAAAATCTGAGCTCTTTTCCTTCCCTTTCTTTCAAAATCTCCCCTTCTGCCTATCACGAACTTCACGTTACCAATATCTGCCAAGCATTCTTACTTAGATACCATGCTAGCTTCCTTCTTCAGTCATTCACTCTGATATCAAACCCTACTCAATTTCCTCGAAATACTTTGATTCAGTTACTTATGATTTGTCACTTAAAAACTGCACCAGCTTGGGATTTAGCTCAGTGGTTCAAGTGCTTGCTTGGTAAGCTCAAGGTTGTGAGTTCGATCCCCAGTACCAAAAACAAAACAAAAAACTGCATCAAACTTACCATTTCATTTCTTAAATGAAGTATTTATTTGTGTTTATTTCCTTCAGTAGTCTGTTTCCGGATAACAAAGACAGTCTTATTTACCTTTTGAACTCTTTCTCTGCACTCTAGCATTTAGCAATAGATCAAGAATCTATTGCTATATCAGCAAGCCACACCAAAAGTTGGATGCTACAAATAGTATTTGCGCATGATTCTGTGAGTCAACAAAATGTGCAGGATTCACTGCTGGAGCTGGTCTCTGCATGACACCGTGTTAGCTGGGCTCACTCCTGCATTTGAGTTCAGCTGGCACAGAAGCTGCAACCCGCACTGGTCTCACTTGGCTTCATGAACTTGTCTAGTAGTTGGCTGGAGCCATTGGCTGGGGTATTTTGGTTGCCTGCCACACAGCTTCTCATCTCAACCAGCAAGAGGAGGAGAGCAGAGACTGCATGATCTCTTGAGGATAGACTTAGAAACTGCATAATATCACTTCCACCACCTTTAAAAGTCAAAGCAAGAATCCAGGTCAGTCTAGATTCAACGTGTGGGAAATAAGCTACCATTCACTGGGAGGAACAAAAAAGTCATACTGCAAAACAGTGTTCACATGGGAAAGGGTGACACCCGGGAGGGCGACACATTGCTTCTGGCACAGAGGTTTTTCCAAAATGTCTGTGGAAGAGACTGGAAGCCTGGGTCGGTGGATAGGTGGATGAGAGCATGGGTGACAGACTGTGAGGCATGGTAGCTGGCCTATGGATTGGGAGTCCTGGTTGACACTTGATACAATATGTTACTTGAAACTGGCAAGCTGCTTTACCACTTTTACCTATTTTTCCTCACTTAGAAGATGACAGAAACTGGGTAGAGTCTAAAATTTTCCTTGATCTAAGTTTTATGATTCGATAGCTATTAAGCATATTAAGGCACAGGTAGCCAGAATTACTTGCTTTTTCGACATAGCTTGATTCATCCATTACTAAAGGAAAAAAAATCATGTTGGTGCTCATTTCATAGGAACATCCCAAATGGTGTTTCCATTGTTAGTCAGCCAGCTGGAAGCAAGGACATGCCCATAATAGGCATTCTCCCCACTCTTTATATTAGTCCTTTGAAATGACTATCAAGACTTTCCATTTAACTCTATTAAAAATGTAACCCCTGTCCTGAAAGCCAATGTAGAATGTATGAGATTTCTTTCCATTCATCACCCTTAATGGAGACTGTTTGGGAAATCTTTTGGGTACTTAGAAAAGATTAGGTTTGCTAAAGATTGCACTTAACTTCGCAAAATATATTCTTTAAATCCTTTTCAACTTTGTCTCTGTTTGGTATAAATCAAATAAAACATGTCAACCTATGAGTTTGCAAAGCCTTAATTGCCAGGTATCAAGTAAATTATTTCCTTTACTCACCGAAAATATTACTTAATCTTTCAAACCTCTGAAAGATTTCCAAATTACACGGGAGGACAGAGGTAAGATATGTGCGTGTTGTTTGGATTTTACTGTGCCAAGTCCTTCTTTAATATGGAAAAGCATAAAATGCTATCGATTTTTTTGATTTTCAATGTCAATTCATACAAATGGTGGTCCAGGGGATTGCAGAGATCTGATGATACTCCTTTTGTGAGCAGAGTCACTTACAAAGCAAACAACCGAGTTACGTGACTCTTGCCTTTAGTGAATGACAAAATAACTAAAAATACAAAGCATTAAAATGAAGCAAGGAGGATTAAAGTATCAGGCACATCCTGAGAGAAAAAGAGCTTGTGGGAGGAGAAGCGGGCAGCATGGAAGAGACCGGAGGCAGGGTCCCACTGTAAGCACCGTGAGCAGACCGTTCACACCCACAGTGCATCCTGTGCTGATGGAGATGCTGCTGCTGAAAGTTTAAAATAAGAAGACATCATGGGAAAGCAATGCCAAGAGTTCTGTGTAAGGAACAGGAGGTAAAGTTTAGAAGTATAAAGGAGTTAGTTTAATTAGCATTTAGATGGCTTTTCTAGACATCTAATGGCATCTGCTTGAATAATATCTCTGTATTAGGTATGGTTTACTTATTGTTTGGTAATCTTTATTGTTGTTTATTTATAATTCCTCTACTTCCCCAAAGGATTTGAATAGCTAATTATACAAGGCACAGATATAATTAACCAGTCAAGCCATTAAAGAAGAAGAGAAGGTAATAATAAAGTACTAATAGAGGTAGAGGTGAGAGAAAATAACTACATCAGAAACAAGTGGCTAAAGAAACTTGATAACAAGTTTTTTGTTGTTGTTGCTGTTGGTCTATAAATAATCTTATGAGCAATTTAGGCCTTTTTTTTTTAGATAAATACAAGCAATTTAGGAACTACATGAAAGCAAATACTGAGAAATGAGTAATGAAAATCACAGCTCAATCCCTAATAGCACCATAGTTTTGCTTTTAAAAATATCTGTGTGGTGATCTTGTTTCTAGTATTTTATCATTGTAAGGAATGGTGCAACAAAGCCCTACACTCGTGAAACTGCTTTTCTCTTCCAATGAATTATTTCTTCATGTATTTCCTCAAAATATTTATGGAGAAAGTTTGTGCGTGCCAGTCCCTTGTGCTTTACTTGGGATGTGGAGATGCGTAACCCTAAGGCACAGGCCCAGAGGAAGATAGTCTGTCTCTACTAGGAACGGCTCCAAGTCAGTGTGGCTTTGAACAGCCCCCAGTGGATTAAAAAAACAAATGCTTGCAAATATCTTTCTAGATAGGTACTTCAAATCATAATGTCGACATGGGAAAAGATTTGCTCCTTTCCTAAATTTCCAACTGATGTTCATGATATACCCTGGATTTGCTATAATTTACTTGCTTGTATTTGAAGATGGTGTAGTATGGATGTCAGTTCCTCTCACAGTCTTCCCACTTTCACTTATGTGTTAGAACCTGGCAGGAAAAGATTTGCAGTATCGTACACGAGACTGCTCCACCACTTAGGAAACTGTGTAAATTAGTTTTGTTTGTTCGTTTGTTTGTTTGTTTTAAACAGGGTCTCACTATGTATTGCAGGTTGGCCTCAAACTCACTCATAGAGCCCAGGCTGGCCTCGAACTCAGCAATCCTCCTGCCTCAGGCTCCTGAGTGCAGTTAGTCTTGACAACCTACATTTTTTTCAACAGCAAGACGTAGAATAGTACTAGAGATCACATAATTATTATAAAGATTAAATAAGGGAACGGATAAAGCATCTGGAACACAATAGGTATTTTTGTAGCAACATTCTTTATTAGAATATTGTTATTCTCCTTATGGATTTTAGGATTCTTTTAAAAATACTGTTCCTACTTAATGGAAATAACTCCTCCAAAATGTTGGTCTTCTATGCTCAACTTACAGAATAAGAATTTTATGTGTTAAAAGCTTGTTACTTTTGCTTTTATTTTCTTTATGCTTTAAAGTTGGATAAGTGATATTTCTTCCACAGTTCTGTTAAATTTCTCATAGTTTTTAGCATTTCTGATAGTTTTTCTTTAAACCATCTGGCATTTATTTGAGTATATAGAAGCTTACTGTTTGACATCGCAAATATCAGCTGAAATTTTATACATATTTTTCTACAGTGAAAGCTACTACCTCAAGATGCAAGCATCTGGCATTGCTAATGTTTTCATCTCAGCCTTCGAGGACACAGACCCCCAAGTGGACATGGAGACCTACAGCTCGCTGAGTTAGATTTTCAAGATGAAACTGCACACCTGATGTGAGAGCAATGAAATCATGAAGACTGAGATAATATTTACAGAATTATTCATGTTGACAAATGTAGTAAACTCTCTTCATGGAGTGTTTATTTGTTACAGAGCACTATAGAAAAGGTAAACAGTTCATAGAACTGTTTTTAATATAGTCTGAATCTAAAAGCTAAAATGAAAACTTGAAGGGAGTTATAGTGTGTAACTCACATCGTCTGCATGTTTAAATTCTGTATTTTTATGTCTTCTCACTGTAGTAGGGAGCTGGTGCCTGTCCTTGGGGGCGGGGAGTTGATTCTGGAGCAAGGACCCCTCGATGAGACGTGGGCTCAAGTCCTAGCTCTGGCATTCACTAGCAGTGAAGCCAGGAACATGTCAGATGACTTATGTCTCAGTTTTCTCATATGGAAAGTAAGTGTAAAAAAGAGTATCATTGTGAATAATAAACAAAATGATGCATATTAAACATTTAGTCCTGTTTCTAACATATAATAAAAACAATTCATATGCTAATAATTCTGTTTCTGTAACATCTGCTTTCTTGGTTGCCTGTTGTTCCTTAACGTATTTCTCCCACAACTTGGTAGCTTGAAATGTCAAGCACCTATTTTCTCAGTTTTTAGGGATCAGAAATCTGGGTGTAGCTTTGTTGGTACTGATGGCTCAGGGTTTTTGTCAGGCTGTAATTATTGACTGATTCTATAGCTACCTTGGGGCTGAATGCGTGAAGAACACATTCTCAGCTCACTTCTGTGACTTGGCCAGAGATAATACTCCTTGTTCCATGGGCCACTTGGCAGGGTAGATAGCTTCCTTAAAAAGTAGCAAGTGAGAGGGGCATGGGAGGCCCAAGACGGGAGCCACAGTGTTTTAGCCACTTGATCTGGGAAGGAGCAGACCTTGTTTTTTTTTTTTTTTTTTGTAATTTACTCTGTTAGAGGTTAGTTGCTAGGTCCAGTCCACACCGTAGATAGGGAAATTAGAGAAAGGTGGGAAGCAAGGATCACTGGGGCCGCGCTAGGGGCTGCCCTGAGCTTACAGCTCACCTCTGTTTCTATACTTCTGCGCCTAATGGAGTGTCTGACTAAGCAGATTCTTGCTCCGATGGCTAAAATCGCTGTAGCTGTAGAATTTACGAGATACATTTAGTTATCAGCTGCCTCCAGAGTGCTGTCGGTGTTGTTCCACCTCGGAGAGAACCCCAGTCGCCAAGGCGGGATACACACGGGAGGCGAAAGGTGCTTGCCGCAGCCCATGCCAGCCTTTGGAACTGAGGCACAGCCTGCCGGATCACGCAGTGAGGGTGGTTAAAATGGGAGCTTTACACACATTCCTCATTTATCTGAAATGTTCTCTGCCATCATCGACTTTCTCTTTAAACTCTGGAAAGAAAAGCCCTAGAATGAGGTTTGTCCCACTTTAAAAATTTGTTATACCTTGCAGTGTACAATAAGAAAGCACGATTGAAATACAGTTAACCGGTTAAAGCGAATGTCTTCTAGAACGCAGCATGTGTGCTGTACGTCTGGCCGGAACCACCTGGCTGGATGAGCTCCTGTCACTCCAGGGGCTGCGAGGGGCTTTGCTCAGCAAATCCGAGTTTCTGGCTTGGAATCCTGGGTCTGGTGAGTGTGACGCCACCGAGCGGCGTCGGGGGAGGGAAAGGGGACGCTTTGCAGCGCCTACTTGTTTTCTTTAGGTTTCCTACAGGATAATCACAGAATCTCTGCTCAAGCCTCTTAGCAAGTATCTGTGTACTCCATTCCAGCCATACACATTTTATTTAATTCTCCTCTTGTTCTTTCAAACCATTTTCATGCTGATGGTAAGAAGTCATTAAATGGTCCCTGGTAGCTATTTTTAAATCTTTGAGTCCTGTAGAACTGAGGAGTTTTTCCTTTCCCAATGCCAGGCCCAGGAAAGATACCCAACAGACCCCTAGCAAGGGGAAGCTTCTGTAATAATATTATAACAATGTTTTTCTTCAAAGTAACCCTGGGACAGGACTGTTTCACAGCAGCTGAAGCTTCTGCCTTGCTGTTTTTGCACTGAAATGAACAGAGAGTCAGAGTCGTAAGCAGAAGACTTCTGAATATCTCTCTCTTGCAGGGCCACCTGTCTGGGGCACAGACTTCTTTTCACCGTGCAGGAGTCTGGCTTCTGCTCTTTCCCTCTGTAAGTGGCTCTCCACTCACTGAAGTTGTTTACCGAGCTTCTGTCCGTCCTCTCTGGCCTGAACCTTCAGAGCACCTTGCAAATATTTCTATCGTTACCTGTTCATTCTTCCCTCCATCAAGGCCTTCAGACCACGGGAGGCCCCTCCACTGAGGGAGATCCTTACCTAAGCGATCAGAAAAGGCACAGTGAAGGGCTGGACCTATAACTCAGTGGTGCTGTGCCTGCCTGGCAAATGCGAGGTCCTGAACTTGATTACCAGTACAAGAAAACTAAAGAGAAAAGAAAAGAAAAGGCATGGTGGGAGGTTTTTACAGGTTGAAATGGTGGGGTGCTCATGCCCAAGGTGAGGAGAGCTTGAGAGGTGAGAAGCTCCACAGGATACACTGTAGGCGGTGGGCAGTGGGTGGTGAGGCCAGTGCTGATCTGCAGTGTGGAGACCGAGCTCGGGTCCCTCACCTTTCTCACGAACAGTGTTGAACGGAGAAATGGAGCATATTCCCCAACCTTAACCTTTTCAAATCTGTTTCCTCACCTGGGAGATGAGGTTATCTACTTTACAGAACTACTGTGAGAATTAAATGAAACCAAGTATGCATTGTGGCAAGACAAATTAGCAATATTAACTGATGCCCTCCTTCCCCACCTGCCCTCCCGGATCCCCACCCCTCATCCCACTCACTGTCTCCTGGCAGCAGCCAGGCCTGCTTCTTGTCTCAGTGCAGCAGCATGAGAGACAGAAAGGAGAAAAGAAAGGGACTCTTCCTGTTTCAAAATCCCATACCCTGAGTGAGGGGAACAGGAATGATTTGGGAATGAACCAAACTGCTGAAAATTCGGTGAATGTTAGGATTCGCCAGATTGTCACCTGGGTACCCCACAAGACATGGACAGGGTTAGGGTAGAGAGGGGCTGGTTCTGGAGCACGGGGCCCCACAGCCACATGGGTAGGTGAGGTTTACATTTAAAGCCACCTTCTCTAACACAGAGGACAGGAGTTAGAACCCTGGCAACTCAGGCGACCTTGGAAAGGGAGCAGCTCTGCTGTGAGTCCTGGACAATGAGGCTGCTCCGAAGTGGTGAGATGCAGCAGCTAAGGGACCAGGGGACCAGGAGACTGTGCTGTGCTGTGAGCCAAGGAAATCCTCAGAGCTCAGAGTGCTGGGGGTGTGAACCCCAGATCGTCCACACAGTGCAGGACAAAGAAGATTCCAACAGGACTAAAATGAAATGTGTGCAGCCCCTAAGAAAATGGAACTCAAAATAGGAATGAGGTTATTACAGGAAAAAAGCAAAAAACTCAGGAAAACATTTTCCTTGCAAATCCAGGGTACTGGTGAGCCGGTAGGCATGGATGTGCTATGCACCTTCAATGCCAGGTTACTATCACACCTTAGAAACTTAGCTGTAATGTGTGGCATTGTGCACTGACATGAAAACAGCACAGAGAAGCTCAGAGCAGACAGGCAGTGCTGAGTCCTGGAGTCACATCCTGGGAGGACTGAAGTGCAGTCTGGCTGTCAGGATTGATTCTTCAGCAACCTGTGCTCAGATTTAGGACAGCAGAATGGCAGCCCAGCTGCTCTGCCATAAAGGGCAGCTTGGAAGGCAGTGTTCCCAGAAGCTTTTTGTGCTCCCAAATCAGCTCCAGGAAGCAGTGAATGCGCTGAATACCAGGCACGCGGATCCTGACAACTAGTGCAAATTCCACACCAAATGTTTCCGTCACTGCGGCAGATGGTGCCCTGCATGTGGACCAACACTCACAGCACAAAGATGACCTTCAACACCAGACGGGGCTGAAGCTCACAATCAGAGGAAGCAGGAAGCTCAGAAAGCCATCAGGGAGACTTGGGTCTGCTCCACAGCTGCCTGCTCAAGGCCATGACTCTGACCTGGGCCACCCGTCCCCTTCCTGCTGAACCAGTTACTATTGATTGTCACCCTCTGTGGCCTGGACACCATGATAGGTGCTGATGATGCAACAGCCAAAATGAAGTAAAGTCTTGCAGAAGTCAATAATAATAAACCTAGAAGGCAGGTGGTACTTTTACTCCTGTTTTAAGGTGTATCAGAAGTTAAGAACTTGCCCAAGATCATGCAGCAGACCAGGGGAGTTCAGATCATTTTGACCATTGTATAAGCCCTTAAACATCACATGTTTAAACCAGGCATGGTGGCACACTTTTACAATCCCAGCACTAGGGAGACTGGGGCAGGAGGATCCTTGAAAGTTCAAGACCAGCCTGGGCTACAAAGTGAGCTCAATGCCAGCCTGAACTGCATAGTGAGACCCTGTCTCAAAAAAGACAACAAAACAAAACAAAAACACCACATGATTGTGTCTGGGGAGAAATGAGGACTGGCAGGCTAGCGGGGGAGACAGGGTCAGGGGAACTGGCAGGACTTGACAGGCTCCCAAGGGCAGGCCGGTGGTAAGTGTGCCAGGAGTAGAGCATCCCAGGACAGGGTCTGCTCTTCAGTCCAGTGCTTTATTGACGCTATGTTCAGTGCCAACTCCTTTCTCAGAGTTTTCTACAAGCGTGAGGGGAGTTGTTCACTGAGCCTGGATTCTTTGTTATGCATCTTCCACTCCTGCAAATACAAAGACAAAATATTCTTCCTTACTGTCTGCATACGTGACCTGGGGTGAGGCAGTGGGTGGGGCCAGTCGAACAGTCCCGAGGTCATGCAGGCAGCCCTGTGGCCACCATCAGTCCCCAAGCAACGCTATACCTTGCGCCCTGTGAAGGGGACAAACGGACCACCAGTTCTCTGGCCCACAGCCTTCAGAGGCACCAGGGACCAGACTACAAAACACACGCCTCCACCTTCCCCGTGGCCAGCATGTGACCCCTCCAGGAATCTGGGAGGGCTGGGAGGTGCAGGAAGTGCCTCTCCTTGCAGGTTCTCCTCTGAGAAGAGGGCAAGGGAGCCTCTACTGGGAGGTGAAAGAGGCCACTGAGAACCAACACCCTGCTTCTACTTGTAGCTTTCAGAAGAACCCAAGAATTCCCTTTGGCATTCCAGTACTATTCAGTCTTGGCTTCTCAAATTTGATCTGCTGTTTCTTAGATATCAGAATTAAAGATAACTAAGACCAGCTATTTAATTATGTTTTAAACATTGTTTACATACAAATGTACCAATGCATCCCAGACATTATTACATGTATTTATTTTTAAAGTGTATTTGGAAGGCATAGTCTTAGATCAACATCTAATACTGGTTTTTTGGAGGAAATATACTCTGCAATATCACTTTCTCTCTTTGACTGCAGATACTACATACAGTATTTCAGCTACACATAAATGGAATTCATTTGAGAAAGAAGATAATCTAGGCATCTCAACACTTAATTGTGCTGTCTCTGGAAAATATTAGCAATTAAACCACCCACTTTAAAATCGAATCTTAGTAGCATTACAGTTAAACATTTCAGTCAAGTGGCATGCTGTGTGAAGGCAGCTGGGATTTTTCTGAGCCTTTTCTTTGGGTTCATGGGCCAGGTTATCCAGGGAAGTGCACAGTGGTGGCTGTTCCTTCTCTCTGCTATTGAAAGAAGGAGGAACACTGGTGTCCTAGAAGCCAGCAGGAGCTGCTAAAGCTTGGTGAGAAATGGAATCACCTTCTGGGGTCTTATGGTTTGCTTATGATACTTTAAAAAGGACTGCCTGGAATAAAACGGCAACATTTGTATAATTATAACCAGATCCTTAGATCCTTTATAGCTGTGATAAGGAAAGAGACTCTCTTCATTCTTTAGAACACAGCTGAGAACACAGTCACCCACTCTGCGGCTATCCACTGAGACCAGGAGCAAGCATCCGTGTGTCCTGCTCAGCGAACTCTCACAGAGCGACACGCTGTGCCTTGGACAAGTCTTCCCTCCCGAGAGGCCTGAGGCAGACAGTGCAGTGACAGATTGTGAATGTCCACACAGCTGGGGTGAGCCGAGTCTCCCCAAGAGGCCAACGGAAGGCTCATGCACAGGGCCGTCGGGATCACTGAGTGAAGTATTAAGAGCCTGACATACAGTAAACCATAGAGAAGTGTTCCCTCCTATCATTCCTTTGGTGCTTCTGGAATACATTATTGAATATCTTTTTAAAGCATGTTTTTATTATTAAAATGCCATGCTAACATAATTTCGTTATATGCCAGTGTGTTTCCCACTGACAACAATTTAACTTTTTAATTTAAGTATTCCTGTGTCTTGGGACAAAGTTTCTTTCCTCCGAGCTTATTATAAATGCGTGTGTTTCTTAAGATCCAGGCCCACACGTGTAGCCCCAGTGCAGAGCTCTACAGGCCGCTGCAGAGGCGCAGTTAAAAGGCGTGAAAGTCGGGCAGGCCCAGGCAGCTCAGGCCCTGTGCTAGCACAGCTAAGCAGCAGAAAGCTGCTGTTTGCCACTCTGGGCTCTGCTCATCACATTGCTTTTGCATGTGTATTTCCCACAAGATAGAGCTTTTATGTCCTTCATTAGTTCAGTGGTTCAGATCTGACTTCACATTTGCCATAAAGAATGAGTTAGATACCATAGGTGATCTGACATTAAAGCAAGCATGTTCTGCTTTTCTTATTACAAATTTCTAGGCCAGACTAATTAGAGAGAGCCTTGAGCTTGTAAGGGGAATGGTTAAAATACTGACAACAACAAGGCATCATTCACGACCCCTCCTCATGGGAATCAGAATTTCCTCAGTATCGTGAAACCGAAACAAATTGAAAGTAAATGGTATCCTGAGCTTTCTATAAAAATGCATTATCAGTGGCACACACACCTGTAATCACAGCTACTTGGGAGGCCAAGGCAGGATGATCACAAGTTCAAGACCGGCCTAGGCAACTTAGAACTTATCTCAAAATAATAAAAGGCCAGTGGATGTAGCTTAGTGGGAGAGCACTCTGAGACCCCGAGTTTAATCCTTAGTACCTAAAACAAAACAAAAAATAATCAACAAACCCCCCCACACAACTATCACTCAATATTATTCTTTTCTTTCTTATGGTTATCAAACTGGCTTTTATTTTTCATTAATTAACTTAATAATAAATGAGTATTACAGAGGTGTGTGTATTTTGTAATAGGATACCTTATTGTCCTAGATTACTCAGGCAGGATTCTTCTTTCTTTAGTATTAAATTCCTTCACTCTAAACCTTCAGCTATTCTGATGGAATTGGGACAGCTAATCCCTGTCTATACATCAGAGCTCTGAGTTAGAGTGTGTTTGAAAGAAGATTTTGCTGCTAACATGTTTTTAAAAATCACTATGATAGCGGATCCTCTCTATGGTGAACAAATGATTTGTCATCTAAACCTGGAAGCCCTGGAAAGAAAGGGGCAAACACTGGAGAAAAGCGCATCCTATCTCCGAAGTGTCTCCCAATTCTAAAAGGCTTCCATGCTCTTTGATCAGATGGCAGAAATGACTCAGGGTATCCCACACCGCTTTATGCTTAAGGATCACTGAGCTAACTGCATTTAATGATAAATACAAAAGATGTACAAGATGAGCCCAAAAAGGACACTTGCTAAAGGGGATGCCTTGGAATTGGTTGGTTAACAAGGCTAAATCCCTAATGTCAAATGACTTCCTAGTGATTCACTTCATTTCTCATTTAAGCTAAATGAAAAGGAAAAATGTTAATTGATGGTTACAGTAAGTCAGGCTTCAGTTGACTCAGGCTTTATTTTGTCTAAGCCAATCACTAGGGTGAATAAATGTAACTATCCCCTGAAAGAGCAGAATTCATGTGGTCTGTTACCTCTAGATAATCTCAAGAAACAATACTTTCAAAGCCCAACCACATACCTACTTCCTGTCTCTAGACAGGCTGAAGGTGGGAACAATGCTTGGGGCCATCGCACCTCTGCCTCTCATGCCCACCAGCTGCTAGAGGTCAGACAGCAGGACCCAGACTCCCTGCAAGTGTGTGAGAGGTCCTGACCCTGCCCATTTGGTTTTTCACCCTCAACAACTGCTTTATTTCTGACTTTTCCAGCTCTGACTCAGCAAACTTGCCTCCACCCCTTTTTTTATTTTCCCACCCTTTTTAAAAATGGCTGAATGATTCCTCAAAAAGCTAGGATTGGAGGTCCCATTTGATCCAGCTATTCCCCTTCTGGGTATCTTCCCGAAAGAACTAAAAACATCTCACCACAGCGATATATGTGCACCTATGTTAATAGCTGCCCAGTTCATAATAGCTAGATCTTGGAAACAACTTAAATGCCCCTTGACTGAGGAATGGATAAAAAAGATGTGGTATTTCTACATAATGGAATAATACTCAGCTACAAAGAATGATAAACTAGACATTTTCACTCTTAAATGGATGAATACTGAAAATATACTTCTCAGTGAACTAAATAAGTCACACATGTGTAACCATCACATTGTTGCACTGGTGTGATGAACTGAAACACAATCTATGTATATAAAAAATTAGTTAAGACAGTTAAAGAAAAAGAATTTTGAGTGAAAAGTAGTTTTCACACGGTCATCTTCAGATTTCATTTTTAATGCAAAGTGTTTATTTGAAAACAATAGAGCAATCATAACAAAAAAGATAGCCATATAGCAGATTTCTCTTGATTCACTGAGGCAAAAATTTTGTGCTAATAATTTGTTGGATAATGTTTCATGTCTATATTTTTTATCCTAAATAATTCTGGGAATATAATAATATGCGATGTGTTGATGATTGTTACTCTCTTATTGGTTGGTTGTGAAATTGTTTTGTTTTGGTTTGTTACTTTGCTCTTGTTTAAAATTAAAAAAAAAGTGCTGGATGAATCCTCAAAGATCATTCAAATCACTTTTGCTCGGGCAAAAACAATGACCCAAAAGCAGTGGGTCTGGTGACCTCACATCGAAGCAAATGAACCACCCTTGATGATCCAGGCAAGGTGGCATCTCGTGCTCCCAATCTTTCACACTTATGATTAGGGCTCTCTTCAGATAGTAAAGGAATACTCTTGCCCATCACTGGCTAAAATATATATACTCCAATAAATTTTTTTCATGGAGAATATCAAGAAGTTAGTTGAATGATGAAAAGAAGAATTGCACTGTTCCCAAGTCTTTCCCACAGTGTTCCAGGCTGCCCACATTCACATGGGTCCACATTGTCTCAGATACACATTGCTGAATCAATCTCATCCTCCCAATCCCTACTTTGAACTATTTTAGGTGACCCCACAGAGACAGCACTTTTGTGAGATTTCTGAGGAAAATCATTCTCTGACATACAGTTTTGTGTCCATGCATTCAAATGACAGACAACATTCATCTCTTAAGGCTAATAGTTCAACAATTAGTAGGACCATGATGAGAACAGGGAGAAGGTGTATTTTAAAGCATTGCATATAAATACATACTAGAACTGACATGTTGCTTAAAGGTACATTGTTGACTGAACACATCATAGATGATAAAAATCACTCACTTACTGAGAGACTGTGTTCTACACACTTTGAATTTATTACTCACTCTATCCTCATAGCAATTATATGAGGTAGGTGTATTTCTTGCCTTCTCCAAATTTAGGCACTTTACACAAGCTGTCTGAACTGGCAAGGTGCAGAGCAAGAATGACAAACTATTCTGATTTGCCCAAGTCTGAGGTGGTTTTAAAGAAAAGAGAAAGAAAGAGAAAGAGAAACAAAGAGAAAGAGAAAGAGAAAGAGAAAGAGAAAGAGGGGAGATGGCAAGAAAAGAAAAAGGAAAGAGGAGACAGGAAGGGAGTTCAAAGCTAAACTGAAATTAGGAAAATCACTGGAAAACCAGGATGAATGGGTCTCTCCATCAGTCGGCCCAGGCACCAAACCCAGGGGTTCAGACTTCGGATGCACACTGCTGATGGTCCTGTGACACTGCCTCTCATGGGAACATGTGGCCATAAGTCACAGGAAGTAACAGGCACTGTTAATATCAGGGTAGGCTCAGCACATGCTCCTCGACAGGGCTTCCCTGGTTCTCCTGTGAGGTGCAGAAATCCAAGCATGGAAAATGTTCTTATGCAAGTCAACTCAAAGCTATTATTTCCCTCCTTAAGGCTGTAATTCCTTGAGTCCTTGATCTTATTTTTCCTATTTTACAAACCTCAGTTCCTGAAGCAGGATCTTTCTCTGCCTTTGTGCTCTAGTGCACAGGCAGAGCTTTCTAGTCACACATGACTTTAATGATGATGTGTGCAGAATGTTCCAGGGTTTACTCCCAAATACTAAAAGAGGAGGGCCAGTGTGCTTACTATCTTCTCAAAAAGTTGGTCCTTGCTGGGTCCTGATCTCTGAACTGGGGTTAATCTTTTCTTTTCCAGAGAGGACTGTCTGGTCCCGACCCCCTGAAAGGCCCCCTCTACCTGAAGGGCTCCCATGCTGGGCACACCAGGGCTCCACAGGCAACTCTTTACAATCCTTTACTTACTTTTTTTTTATTTAAGAGAAAATAGATACAGAAGCTAGAAATAAAAGTCAAAAAAGACAGACAAACAACAACAACAGATCTGATATGATAACATTGTAGGTTTACACACTGAGGTGGTTGAAGTTTGGCAGTAGTTACAATATTGCATATCATTACCTTCCTAGGGGTTGGGGATATTGAC